>JAEPRC010000214.1:0-45486 GCA_016758945.1 Mucor plumbeus
AACTTTTAAATTATTTTATATGAAAGCCCAAATGCTACTTTTTAAACGGTATAGATTGTGGATATTTAGCTCTACTTCTTTTAAAGAAATATAAGCTAAAGTGAATATTCGAAAATAAACGGTAGGGGTTTTCCCCTCACAGTAGAGGCTTACATAATACTGTTAATAGTAATGATTACGAAAACATATTTTCATTAGATGTAGGCAAAAAGGCAATCCTACCATCAACATTTTCAGGAGGACCAAGACATATGGCTCAAAATTATTATGATGCTATGAACATTGTAAGAAGGTTTGGTAAGCCAGATTAGTTTATAACATTTACAGGTAATCCAAAAAAATGGCCAGAAATCACACGAGAGCTTCTCAGCAACCAATTGTCATCAGATAGGCTAGATCTTTGTGCTCTAATTTTCAACTTAAAGTTAAAAGAATTGCTAGACGGTATTACAAAAAAGAATATTTCTGGTAAAGTTATAGCTTTTGTATACAACCATTACATTTGAGAAGCGTCGTGGTCTCCCTCCTGCACATATGCTCTTTATTATCTTGAATAGCAAGTTTAAATTATCAACACCTGAGGATTATGACAGGATAATCAATGCAGAACTTCCAGACCAAAATTTGTATCCGTTGGCTTATAAAACTGTTATACTGTTATAAACATATGTTGCACGGTCCATGTGGATTTTTGAACTAATCTGCTTTATGTATGAATTATTTTGAGTGTGCAAAGCAAATCCCAAATGCTTTCCATTCAGAAACAAGAAACAACAGTCGATGCAACTGGTGGTTATCCCAAATATTATATAAAAGAAAAAGTGATGGGCGATTAGTGCGAAGGAGACTGAAGAACCGACAGAAGATGGTGAATATGGATGATCGATGGGTTGTTCCTCATAATCCTTTTCTCTGTGCCAAATTCGATGCACATATTAACGTCGAGGCATGCGACTCTATCGACATTTTAAGTATGTATTCAAATATGTTTATAATGGTCATAATCAAACTGCTGTCACATTAGAAAAGCAGAATAAGATCAACCTCTATTTGAATGCTAGATATGTTTCTGAACCTGAAGCATGTTGGCGTTTGTTCTCATTTAGAATTTAGGATACACAAGGAGTATTCTGCCAGCCAAAGGTTCCAAGTACACCTTGAAGATAAGCAACAAGTATATTTTAATGAAACTGACAATCTTGAATAGGTGCTTGACAATGCTACAATGTATGAAACAACTTTAAAAGCTTGGTTTAAAATTAACCGCGTTAATGAATTTACTCGCACTATTTTATATCCCAATTTTTCTGAGCATTTCACATGGAAATCGTCAGATAAACCCAGAAAATGAGCGCCTAGACAAAGGGGGTTTGCGTATACTATAGGCCGTGTCGTCTAGGAAAACAGAAAAGTACCATCTTCGTATACTTCTTTACCACGTGAAAGGTGCCACCAGTTTTACTGATTTACGAACAGTATATAGTGTTGAGTATGCTACTTATTAAGAGGATGCAATGTCTTTGGGAATTTTAGAACATGACAATCAATGGAGACTTTGTTTAGAAAAAGCTGCAGCTTTTCAAAATGCATCTTCGTTGTGTAATTCGTTTTATGTGGTAGTTGCTGTTTGCTTTTTCCATAAAATTCTTTCCAGCTGTTTGAGCAATTTAAGCAACTCCTTTCAGAAGATTTGCTGTTATATTGTCTTCGTAGTATCTTGAACTTCAGAATTCCGTAGCAAACATTGAATTGCTTGCTTTTGACCATTTTTAACTAAAGCTTCACAATTCACAATCAGTTGTTCGGGCATTATAATCTAGATCTTTCGGATTACATTGGGTTTGTCATACCTTCAGTTGCCGCAAGAGTCAATGCAATTGATTCTTACATTCAAAGGATATTAAGAGAGCATCAGCGTCTAATTGTAGTAGCTTAATCAAGACCAGTAGATGCCCAATTAAATTTCAATCCTGATCAACAAATGATTTACAATATTATTGCTACTATGGTTGATTCAGATGATTCACTGCCTCTGCCAGATGGAAGAGTGTTTTTTGTTGATGGCCCCGGTGGAACCAGAAAAACCTTTCTGCTTAATAATGCTTTATTAAATAAAGTAAGACGTGAAGATAAAATTGCTTTAGCAGTAAGCAGTAGTCTCAACTGGCACTGCATCTCTGTTGCTTCAAGGTAGTAGGACATCACATTCTGTGTTTAATAAGGTCCTCCTCAATGTTGATCCTGATAGTATGTGCAATATTAAACCAAACTCGTCAATTGCTGATCTTTTGGTGGCAATTTTCGTCAAATTTTGCCTGTTGTTCCTAAAGGTTCACGTTCACAAATTGTTAATCAATGTATTAATCGTTCGTACCTTTGGAGCCGTGTTCAAATTTTGTAACTTTGTATTAAAATGCGTGCCCAGCAAGCTTTGGTGTCGAATAATTTAACTTTAGCTTCTGAATTGCAAGCATTTACTACGAAGCTTCTAGGTATAGGGGTTGGCCACCTAAATATTCTGAAGATTAATTTGGGTGGTGAACCTCCTGAGATATCTGATACAGACCTCGTTGAAATTCAAAACAGTGTGACAATGTGACGATCAGAGATAATAACTTGATTCGTCTTTTGCAAGCAATGTACCCTGGGTTATATCAAGTCCCTCAACATTTTTCTATAATTTCTCTTATCGATTCTGCTATATATATAAACTACTACAAACAAAGATGTAGCTGTTATTAATGATTTGCTATTTGATGTTTTTCCTGGTGAAGGTACAATAATCTGTTTTAATGCTAATGCACCTACAATTGATAATGAAGACTTCGCAGTTTTGACTGAGTTTTTGAATTTGTTAGAGGCAGGTGGATTACCTCCACATGTTTTGAAGTTAAAGATTGGTGTCCCTATTATGTTGTTGCGAAATATCTGTTCAAAGCAAGGCCTTTGCAATGGCATCTGATTGACTGTCAGAACAATCCTCCCTCATCTAATAGAGGCATGAGTTGCAGCAGGTTCTTACGTTGGTAATGTTAGCGTACATCCCAAAAATTAAATTATTAAGCGGTAATGAGTAATGAGCCAACTACTACTTTGCCAGTGTCATTTTCAAGAACCCAGTTTCCTGTTGTTAGGCTTGGATTTCCAATGTCTATCAACAAAGCT
This sequence comes from Mucor plumbeus, assembly GCA_016758945.1. Lineage (NCBI taxonomy): Eukaryota > Fungi > Mucoromycota > Mucoromycetes > Mucorales > Mucoraceae > Mucor > Mucor plumbeus. The sequence goes on from JAEPRC010000214.1 coordinate 3,166, forward strand.
CAAGGCCAGGCTATGGATTGTATTGGTCTATACCTCCCAAAACATGTATTCAGTCATGGTCAGCTCTATGTTGCTCTGTCAAGAGTAAAATCACCTGCAGCTATTAAAATTATGATTGATGGTACTGACTCCAGCATTAATAATAGTCGTACAAAAACTTATGCAAAAAATGTAGTATATATTGAAGTTTTATCAATCAATAACTAAAATATTTATAGCTTATTCAAAATATACTGTATTCTATATTTAACAATAATATCAACACTATTTTATAAAATCACACAACATAAGCCTGAAATAATAAAAATAATAATATATATAATACGCATTACGTATATATGTATATACTGGTCTTGTTCAAAGCAAAACTGTGAGTATTCTTTTGTTCAAATCTTTGAGAATTTTTTATGAAAAATTAGTATTTTGAAAAAAACTAAATTGGGTCTGGTAGAACTGAACAAAGTCGATGGTATGAATTTTTTTTAAAAAAGTGATGCATAATTTAACAAATATTTTGAAATCTACTACAAAATAGTTAAAAAATAAAATAAAAAAAAAAAGTTCAGAACTTTCTTATACTTAAATATGGTATAAAGTACTTTAAACAAGTAAGTTCTATTATTAAAGAATGTTAATATAGCTTATATTTTTTTTTGCAGAGATATGAGGGTTCAAATTTTTTAATTTTAACAGTGAAATACCCGTAAAAGATTTGAAAATTAGCAATAAAAAATTTACTCCCTGCTTCTAATGGTTAGATATTTCCGGAAATGTATTTTTTTTTTATTAAAGCTGAATATCTCAGGTACATTGGTCTATAATTTTTTCTTGGTGTTATTTAGTGAGAAAAAAGCAGGTATAATGAAAAGTTCGATCCAGTTTTTAGAAAAAAAAAAGTAATTAACTTTACGGGGTTTTGAGGCTTTTGTGAGATATTAAGCTAATTTAGGACAATGTAGCATACTGCAATCATTTCGTACGTCTTTAGCAGTGCCCAAAATATGTCCTAAAAAGTATTTACTGAGGTTAATATAGAAAAAGGGGAACATTCCGGTTTGAAGCTTCCAAATTTTGAAATTTAGCTTTTTACAAAACTTAATTAATTATTTTTCTTTACAATGTTTTTGTATTAATCTATGTAACTTCAGTTATTACCGTAGGACTTGTTAATGATGTTGAAAGAATGAATCAATATTACAATCGACAGATATTTAAAGATTGTAATAGAATAAACATCCTGAGAATCCGCTGTTTGAAATCCGAATCATTACCTTGCTTTAAAACTGAAATTTTACACGACACTAAAGGGCTATATTATAATTGTACCATTGACGTTACGCAAAAGTAAGTATTTGACATTTAAAATGAGAAAAGTATTCTGTATAATTACCTATTGGTTTGTGTTACTAAATACAGTCGGTGCCAATGATATCTCGATTATGGTAGTACACCTTTCTGTCCAAAAAATACCCTGTTCTACTTCCCCCAATCCAAACCAAAAATACTGATATTTCTAATATATACCAATGTTTATCATGTGGAATTCAGAAACATTACATACCCTTCTTCATAGAATGATATTAAGTGGGCTTACCAGACTTTAAAAAATCTACAGTCGTATGGTTCATGCAAAAAACAAAACAAAAAAACAATGTGTAATTTGCATAATCAAACTTGGTTATCAGATTATCAAGTATTGAATTCATAAGGTTTTAAAGGAATTAATTATATTTTTAGATGTTTTATCCAAAAAAGGTAGCTTAACAGCAAGAGAAAAAGACAAAACAAAATCGACTGTGGCGATTGAGTCTGTAAACAATGTGAGTATAAGAATGGTCCAGATCAATTTCTTTTAGTTACATGGTAGATAACGCTACATTTAAGTTCCTAAATCTTTGACAATGGCATTATAATAAAATAAGGCCATTTCAATTGCTTTTTTTTTATTAAAAAAAGTAATTGTTGCGTTTGGGGATTGAAATAAATAAGTTTTGTTATAAAGAAAGAGGAAAAATAAAAAATAAAGTAAAAGGATATGGATATGAATTATTGTAGTTTGTAAAGAAAAAAAAATAGAAAATGGAGATAATGTAGTCGTATAAATTATATTTTGAGAATTTTGGTTAGTCTTAGAAATAAATAAATAACTTGTTGATTTGATACAAGTTAAAGGGAGGTAGTTTAGAAAGCCAAGTAACCAGCACCGGCAACCAAAGCAATGGCATAGCTGCTAAGTTGCAACTTGCTAGCAGCATTGCCAGATTGGGCAGGAGCAAGAGCACTAGCAGAGGCAGAAGCAGAAGCAGAAGCAGAAGCAGCAGGAGCACTGGCATTAGCAGAAATAGCAGAGGCAGAAGCACTTATGATGGAAGAGGCATTGGAAGCAAGAGGAGCACCAGATGAGATTGCAGTAGCAACAGATGGGACAGCAGATGACTCAGTGCCGACAGTAGAAGTTAAAGAACTAGTAGTTGTTTGAACAGTAGCAGCAGTAGTAGTAGTTTGAGCAGTAGTAGTGGTTTGAGCAGCAGTAGTGGTTTCAGAAGCACAAGTATCACCACTGTGTTGAGCATACCACGCACAGGCACCAGCAAATTCATTGTTGAAGAGTACTGGATCATCACCAGTACAGGCAGCCATACAAGTGCCAGCCTTGGTCATGAAAGACATGTAGTCAGCAGTGCCCTTAGTACACATCAATTTGAGGGATTCAAGAAATTTAGGAGAACTAGAATCCATAGTCCAGCCAGAGACCCATTGCTGACCAGCTTGCTATAAACAAAATGTAAATTAATAAAGTTATAACCATAAAACATTAACACAATGGCAATTAATACTTACGACATTACAATTAGTAAAACAATCAGTAGATCCAGCAACATTGTATGAAGGGTTACAGTTTTGAGCAGATACAGCAACTGCAGCAGCAGCAAGAGTAATAGCAATAGTTGAACGCATTTTTAAAATAATTGATTTATAGTTGATTGAGAATAAAAAGTAAAAAAAGAAATTTAGAAATTGGAAATCTATTTAAACTAGAAAATGAAGATCTTTTCCCCACCCCCCTGTTGAATTTGGAAAAAAAAACTGATGTTATACCAAATAGAAGTATCTTGTAAATGTATGGATAAGTAATTGTGTGCAAGATTGAGACATTTGAAAGGTACAGACAAAGAAAAAAAAAAAACTTAAACTAGATCAAATAATTCATTCAAAGCGGACAATTGCGGACATCTGCCACCGCATCTTTTTTCTCCCTGTTGAACAATGATTTTAAGTAACGGTTAAAAATTGTGTTACAAAAGCTTTATCAGATTTTTCCAATGATGACACAAGGATAACTATATTTATGTATATATATATATATATATATATAGTTAAACAGATATATAATACTCAAATAACCATGATAACTTGTACTAACCATCTCTAATTACTGTATGTTTATAAAGTGATATATCTAATATGATCCTATTAGTATATATTATTAAAATGAAAACTGCCAGACAAAATTTAGTTTTTGAAATGCATAGACATCTCCGCATATACAGTAGCAAAAGGAAGACGGTAAACACGAGTTTGATTTCCAACTTGAAATGGAGAAAATAGAGAAGGATGAGAAACTTCCTGATCGTAGTACTAAAATACTTCGTTCTACCAAATTACCATCTGATAAGATGTTGATGCAAAAATAGAGGACTTTATAATTGCGGCCTTTGTAACCTTTTTTTTTTTTTTACATCTGATAAATAAAAAGTATATAGATTTCGGTAGAACGGTGAGACTTCTCTCTGTACATTTATATCTTTTCCTTGTTTTCTCTCTTTATTGTTTTCTCTTTTTAATTTTGAAATTTCACTTTAAAATCAAAAAGAATTGTACATTTTTATTTTTCTCATTTTTTTAATATAAATAGAGCTCAAAAAATTCTAATTTCTATATTAATATAATTAAAAAAAAAAAATGAATCAAGAAATAATCTCACGACAACAACAACATCAGCAAAATCAATCATATCAATATGATTTAAATGAAGAAAAGACTGAAATTACACAAGCTAGTGTAGTTACAATTGCAGACTCATTGCAACAAGTAGATGAAAGACCTCCTCGTAAATTCATGTGGTGGATTCCTTTACAAAGTCATGTTCATCCATTGCAATTCTTTGCCTTTATTGTTGCTGTATTTGTTTCTTTGTCTTTAATTGTATATATTGCTGGTACTCAAAGTCAAATTATCATGGGTGTATTGGGCATTGTTACTGATACTGGTGATATTACCGGTTCTCTTTCTCTTTATGCTGAAATTATCTCATTATTTGGTGTCATTATTTGGTCTATGGCTTCAGATCGTATTGGACGTCGTGGTGTAATGTCTGCTTCAATCTTTTTAATGGGTATGGCTATTGTTGCTTATCCTCATGTTCATAATGTCTATCCCGATATGCTTTTGATCAAATTAGTCTTCTCAATTGGTTCTGCTGGCTCAACTGCAATGATGGTTGCCATGATGATGGAGGTTGCATATGGTAAAGGTGGACTTGTATCTGGTTGTATTGGCATTGCTTCTGGCCTTGGCGCTACATTTGCTGCTCTTTGTTTATTTATGGTTCCTGCTTTCCTCTCAATCAAATATCCTGGACATAACACTGGCTTATTATATTCTCATAGTGCAATTGGTGGTAGCTCTATGCTTCTTTCAATTATTCTTTTCTTTTGTATGCCAAAGGATGCTGTTACTCGCCCTCCTGTTAATCATATCAAGGGTTGGTTCTTGAAATTATACAAAGGTATTCAAGCTGCCAAAGAACCTCGTATTGCTCTAGGTTATGCTTCTAGTTTCTTTGCTCGTGCTGATGAAATTATTATTACCAATTTCTTATCTCTTTGGGTTGCTAAATACTATGTTGAAAGTGGTAAATGTGTAGCTGGTCAATCTTGTCTTTATGCTTTGGCTTCCTCTTCTTCTTTGTCTGGTTATTCACAATTAGTTGCTCTCGCGGCTACTCCATTCTTCTCCCTTGCTTCCGAATATATCCCTAAAGAATGGGCTGTATTTGTTGCCGGTGTTGTTGGTGCTTGTGGCTGTATTCCTTTTGCTTTCTCCATTGATCCCACTTCTAAATTATCTCTTGGTTTTGTCATTTTGATTGCTTGTGGTCAATATGGTATGATTATTTCTGGTATGGCCATGGTTGCTGGTGATTATATAAAAAGAGAAGAACATGCAGCTATTTCTGCCACATATTCTTTTATCGGTGCAGTTGGTATTATCATTGTATCCAAAGTTGGTGGTGTTCTCTTTGATGACTGGATGAAGGGTGCTCCTTTCTTACTTTTAGGTATTGGTCATTGTTTGATCATGCTAATGTCAACTATAGTTTATATTTATCGTTTCATTGTTGAACGTAAAGCCAAGAAACAACAACAATTATTCAACAAGGAGAGTGTTCCTACTTATATTCCAAACTAAAAAAGAAAAATGTATATTTTATCAACAAATTATTAATTTATTCCAACAACAACAACAACAACAACAACAAAAATCTAATTATTCAATTTACAACCCTTTCACTGTTAAAAATCAATTTTTATTTTTTTATCTTGTTATATTTATTTATTCTTCTTTCAATAATCCTAATCTAATTTTTTTTATTTATTTATATGCACTTTTTATCTCATTTTTCATCATTTCTTCTTGACTTCCTTACATTTTTTAAGTATAGTAAATTTTCATACTATATTTGTAACCTAAATACACATAACAAGATATCAATTTGATATAAAACAAAACAATAAAATATGTCACTGGCTTGGCTCTTTTACCATCATATATCATGAAATTAGTTTTTCTTATCAGATTATTTCTAGTGATTATAAAATATATTTCAAACCCGTAAATGTATAAACATATGAACAAGCTGTACAATGACTAATTTTTTTTTGAAAACATGTGTTTAGAAAGTTCTTTTTTGATATATAATAGTTTTTATAATGTGTACACAAGATCAACAATCAGATGCTTCTGTTTAATTATCTTTTAAGCTATAATTTTAAAGTATTGTTCAATGTAAAGCTTAAATTTCTCTTTACAGAAGAATTGCTTTATAGACAATCTAGGCGCTTTCTTTTACTGTACATAGAATTCAGTCGGAAAAATTCGTATTGCTGTTGAAATGTGTTTTTACTGTACACCAACAATTGAGTAGTGTTACATTTATAATTTTTATAGTAAAAGAATATATTTTAAAATATATAAGTTATTTTAAAATATATAAGTTATTTTATAGTACCTAGTTACTGTAAATGCTATCTATTATAAAGTTATACATTGATGATGACTAACTAAAATCCTTCAAACATATATGAACATAATCAATTTCGACGATACAAGTTCCGACCCAAAAAAAAAAAAAAACTTTACAATAAACCTAATAATTAAATCAACGAAATAATTTCATATTATGTTAATCTATTATGTCCTCATATGTTTCATTTTCCTCCTCTATGACTAAATATATGTTAACTTTTATAGAAAGTTTTATATCCTTGTATATATCCAGGGTAAAATCTGATTAGGAAAATAAATACTATTAATTTGATATGTGCTACAAGAATATTACATACATCAAAAAGATGAATATATACAGTTTTCTTTATTTAAAATAAGATTGTTAGGAATTGGGATATTACAGAAAGATGAAAGAAACGTTTCCTATTTGTTTGTTTGTTTCACCATTGAAAATTGGTTTCTAATACATTTCAATTGTACAAGTTCTTGGCATTAATGTTTATCTGATTTTTTTTTACACTATTGGAAGAAAATATACTTTGTATAAAACTATTGCAATAATCAGAGTAATCTCATTATTATTTGTAGATTTACGTGTTACAAATTTTTCATGTTTTTCTACTATTTTTTGTTTGCTTGCTAGAGCAACATTATTAATGCAATGCAGTAATATACAATTCCAATAAAATGGTAAAAATATCGTTGTACGATTGAGATGCCATACTCTACCAAGACACTTGTTTATTTATTTTGATCAAATAAAGCATACAAAGTCCTTAAAAGTAATAAAATTAACAAATTTTACTGAAGATACATGTATTAGCTTATATGATTTACAGGGGATCTTTGTATGTGATGAATGCTTAAATTTAGATTTATTTTATTTAACGAATATAATATATGTATATATATAAAGAATAATAAGAATACTACATCATGTAATTGTTTGTCTCACATTAATTCAATGGTATCATTTGTTCTGGGCATAAATGTATCAATTTGATGTTTAACAAAAGTGCTTGTTCGTGCAATATCATATACTACTACAGCAAAAAAAAAAAAAAAAAAAAAAAAAAAAAAAAAAAAGAAAAAAAAGCTAGAATTAGTGTTTTATTCTATGATTTAAGCTTATAGTTCGTGTACCTGTCTTAAAAATTGATCCTTTTTTCCATTTAAAACCTTATTTGATTCAAAATTTTGTACTAGCAATTGAGATTCTATAAGAGCTAGAGCGCATTTCTCTTTGATTATAGCTACTTGTTCCAATTCTATGCTCAGTTTATCATCCAATTGTTTGTGTTCTTCTTTCAACTTTTTTGCTTCTGTTTTTAATTCGTTCGTTGATTTAAGTTTGCTTTGTAGAGTTTTCAATTTCTGACAATTGCGATCAAGGATAGTTCTATCAGAGAGCAATGACCCATAAAGTTTATCAATAAAATTCATAGGAGATGGTAACTGAAACTTCTCATCTTCTTGTTCTTGCTCTTTTTGCTGTTTTTTGTATAATATCATACTTGTAGTAGGATGGTCAGGCACTACATCGCACTGGGTATCATTGGTTTTTAAAGTTTGCTGATTGCTAAATTCAGTTTGAATTTGATCCAAGGTTAATGTGAGTGAAACGAGTGAGTTTTCTTGCTTTTTAGTGGCATTTTTGAGGGCGCGGAAGTTGTCTTGAGCATACGTAGATATCTTACTAAGCTCTGTTTTGTAGAACTTAATCATTGCTGTTTGTAAACTTGTCAACTCTTCTTGCTTTGAAGTCGTTTGAGAAGCAAATTCATCAAACCCAACATAACGATAACGATTTTCTGTATCCATTTCTTTTTGTTTCTTGCTTAATATTGCTACATCTTTTAGCAATGTTTCTAAATGCTCTTTAACATTTCTTTCCGACGAAAGAAAATCTTTATGAAAGTCATTGACGTGGTTTCTAAGAATGATAACTTGCAAATCAAGTGGAATGGCATCGCCTTCTTCTTTAGTGTTTTCATTAATATTACAAAGCGAAGCTTTTGCATCTGTTGATGTTTGAGGTTGGTTTGCCAATTTGTCATATTTAGAGTTTAAATCTTTTAATTGCTTGCTCATTTTAGCATGACTTGAGCACAATGAACCAATTTTCGATTCTAACGCAGGGTAACTTAATGATGATGATGATGATGATGATGATGATGATGGTGATGTTTTTGCTGTTTCTGCAGTGGCTGCGATAATTGTTTCTTCACTGCTGCTACTAGCTTCCGGGGTATCATGGCTATATTGCTGAGGACGAACATCAAGATTGTGCTTCAAAACTGATATCATCGTACCCAGGTTAGCATCGGTCTTCATATTAATCATACGATTAAAGCTTTTACGGATTGTTTTCTTCAATTTAGATTGACTTGTTCTATTTCTACATTCATTTTCCACAGATGCAATATGATCAACGTCAATTGATGTAACTTGAACGTTTCTACCATATACAGTTTTGTTTAATCGTTCAATATGAGCATTCAATTCAAAAATTTGGGCATTTAAAGTAGATTCTTCTTTCTTGGTTTTATTTAATGATTGATAAGCTTTTTTAATATTGTCTGCAGCTTGAAATTTGCTGATAATGGTAGAGAGTTGTTTATATGCATTCTCAAGACAATTGACTTGTTGGAAAAGCATTTCAGTATTTCCAGTCAGCTTCTTGTCTGCTAAAACCATGCCATCGATATCATTTTGAACTTTCTGATCGGTTTTGTTCATGATTTTGATAAGCTCATTATAAAATGAGTTTATTTTTGATGTAATATCCTCCATGTTTTCATCTGCTATTTTGATTTTATATTCATAGCTATTCATATTTTCGAATAAGCAAGAGAATTTTTGATTGCTGATTTCTAACATAATCTTCTTTTGGTGCTCCAAATTGCATAATAAAGCATTTTTTTCATATTCATAGCCATCAATTTTCGACAAGAGATTCAAGGTGATTTCGTAGTATGCCTCTTCGTTAGTTTTAATTTTTGATAGCACTGTTAATGAAATTGTATTAGGATATGATTTTTTATTTCTATTTACATAGTTACATTTACATACCCTTATGATGCTGTTTGTTGACTACATAGCAAAAATAATCTACAAATTAATATGTTACATATTAGTTTATCTTGGAATATTCAAGTATTATAACACATACAAAGAACTGCAATAAAAAGTAATGATGGAAAACATTTAACAAAAACCAGGTTAGAATAGCCAAGAAAATGCATTGCATTTGATGGTGAAATCCAAGATAAAGTTTGTAGCATTTTTAATTATAATTTTAATAGCGAGGTTTGACAAAAAATGGCCCTAAGCGTAGGTGTATATATACAAATGAGCGACACGGTTTCATTGTGTTTTCAAATTTTTTTCTTTCTTTGTTGATAAAAAATTATTTCAAGGGACATTGTGGCTATTGTTTATGGTACAATTATTTAGTAACCATATATAACCCTACTGGATGAGCACAAAAGTTGTTCAATTAGCAATAGTTGTTTGTTACATTCAACAATGTTAAGTGTATTATGCGGATTCTTATTATTTTGCTTAATTAAATGATCAAGTTAAAAATAGAGGACAATATGTACATTGTTTTATTGCGTAATTTATTACGCATATCAGAGGTATATACACCATAATCTATACCATGAATTACGGAGACTATTCGGGATACACCATTTACACCTACTCGAAGATAAGCTTTCAAAATGCTCTTTGATGTAATTTATTTAATTACTTAACAAACACAATTCTGTGCTTCTTGAACAGCGAATTGCTTAGCTAGTGAATTCATTGGGCATAGCCTTTCTATCACCAAAATGGTGTTTACATGAAGTAGTAACTGCCTTGATTTTAGGTGGTTTAGTACAGCGATATTACATCAATTATAAAGCGCTGAATGTAAGTATTAATTGTTCACTAGATAAAAGCAACCAGTTAACGCTTTAAAAACCAGAAACTCAACTAGATTTGAAGATGTTCAAATTGTACAGATTAGGAAAAAAGTGTCAACATATAACGTTGATTAGGCTCTTTTAAATCCACGCTTAGCCGGCCATGCGTAGCCTAAGGCGCATATTACCTTCTCTATTATGCACATTTTGACCAAATATGATTTAATTTCTTATATTTTTTGGTGAATAAATGCATATATAGAGTGATATTTTAATACAATTTTAAATATTAATTATTATAAGATATAATTAAGAAACTTAATAAATGCATGTTACCCATGAATTCAAAGAAGAAATATACGTATATTGTACACAAATACTGTCTAGTCATTAAAAAATACAGTCATCGCAATTATAGCGTTTGATAAACATATTTGAGCGCGTAGTTAAATTTAAAAGTTGCTAATCGTCAATTGTGAGCGCCTCACTTTTTCTAATAATCGGCATAATATATACTAAACGCTTTTTAGGCTACAGTCAAGAATCGTCATAACGGACTGTTGAGAGTAAAAAAATGTGTCTAGTATAACGAATTTTTTGTTATAACAAATTAAACTCTCTATGTAGTCAAGTGCTTGGAATATGTATACCAGCTGCAGTGAAATACAACACTACTAGTCTTTCATCATACAAAATTTATTAAATGAATCTTAGATGAGGATTTAAGTTTGAATCATGTCAAGTTGTATAATTAGTATCATACAAAAAATTGAAGAGCCATTAATCTTTCCTACATGCTTAATAATTCAATCGTGGACAAATCATACCATTAGTAATTTGCTAGTAATATCTAATACTCCATTTAGATAGCAAATATATACAAGGAAACTACGTTACCCTTGCTCTAATTTTAAACTATTTTTAACAAACCTAGAAGAGTTATAATTGTATTTCCCATGTCGTTTTTCATAGTTTTCAATCTTCAATGTCAGGAACATTTTTTTTCTATAACCAACCTCATACTAAACGCTTGTTATATATATTCTAGACACCGTTATACAAATGAGTCGGTTACATTATGCTACCTATTCGTAAATTTATTATATGTCTCACAAAAGTTTCGAAAGTACGTAAAACTCACTGCTTTTTCCTTAAAAACTGTGTCTCGCTTTTCATCTATATTCTACTTTTTTTTCACAAAATAACACAAAGATAAAATAAGATGGCAACGTATCTGAGATGTTCAGCATTAATACAAAAACAAGTATCCAAAAATATGCTATTTTTTGCAGCTGACATAACATTTCTAGTTCTAATGTTTCAGATAATTACAGGTATTTTACTGTTGAAAATTTAAAACTTTGAGTTCTCATGTCTCTACGAAAATTTAAGCTATATTAACACTTTTAAATGATGAAAAGTTACTCGTTGTAAAATTCTTTATGACATCTTCAAGTACAAAAAATTTTAAACACTTTTTTTCTCTTTTTGACATTTTTTGTAGTGGATTTCAAAATATACGCTAAACTGAGCAACGATTGATTCTTATTCCTTTTACAAATCTTTGTAAAACCTATCAAGTCCGATCAAGTCTTTTTAAAATATTGATTTTTCATAGGTATCCCCAAAAATGTGTAAAACAAGAATATTATCCTTAATTTTGCTCCCAGAAAAAGACCTGTATACCCTCGTTCCAAATTTTGGGTTTGAAAAAAAAAGCTTACAAAAACTTTGTTTTAACTACGAAAAATGTAGCTAAAATTTTTTTAATAGTTAGATCAACAGATAATTTTGCTAATCATTTTATTTTTTAAATTTAAAGTTTATTTATAAAAGTTGGTATTTACTTTTAAAAACCTCACAAATCTCAATCACATTTTTCGAAAAGTTTAGTTTAAAACATACAGTATACAGTATATCTAAATTTATTTTAAATAAATACAGAATTTTAAACTATACAAAGAACATTTAATATGATAGTTTAACTTAATTTGCAGTTCATAAACCATTAAGCCATTTTGTTTCTTGGATTATTTTTTGATGAATTTGTCAAACAACCGTTTTTGGAGCCCAATTCTGGTAGGTTTTAAGCTGCATTGTGAATTACGATTTTGATTGTCTAGACAAAAAATAATAATTTTTGCTGAAACAAAAAATTTAGAGCGGTTTTCATGGAATCTATTTAGTAATTACAAAAAACTAACCCTCTTAATTTAAGTACTCAAATAATTTTAGACCAGTTTAGGTCAGTTCTGGTCAACGTTGAGTCAATGTATTTGTATCCTGGTATTAACTCTGCAGTGAAATTACATACTAAAAGTTTGATATTCACAAAATAACTCAATTTGCAAGTATATCACTCACAGAGTTTATGCCGCTTGAAATATTAACTTGCAGCAATAATAAACAAATACTTAAAGTGAACGCAATAACAGATGCATGCGAAAATACAAAATGCTTTTAAATCAACACATGTTGTGTGAACGGTAGCACTCTTAATCACAGTGCAGTCGATTACACAAATGACACACTGTATATACGAAGAAGTATTTTATCCAATTCAATAAATAACAATAACAAAGATAATATAATAAAGTTTGGTCAGCTACTCGCTTTTGCCATAATTACACTACTAATATAAATAAGATTTCAAGCACACACAGGATTCACCTCTTAGAATCAAGAAGGTTACCTCAATATATATGGCTATACTCAATAGTTCCTCCCAAAGGGTCCATAATTACCAACTTGACATATAACCCTTTATGGTCGATGCTTCGCATGATTTATCCTTTCAATATAATATTAGTAACAACAACTCAAAATTAGAAGATTACTCCATTCAAGTCTGATGGTATACAAGTTCTCTAAATCACTATAAATACTGTTATATCTGAATCAATAAGAGTTGAACAAGAGTAAAAGGTGGAGTTTATTCAATACACAGTATGAGAAAATATATACAATAGATGGTTAATCTCGGGTATCACACTCATAACATTAGTACTACCGAGATTAAGAATATATAAATAGAGATGAGTAGTGCTATACATAGGTTCTGATATAACAAATACCCTCATACGTTTTCAATTATATTTAATCTTCAGAAATCTTTTGTAATAAAATCTTAGCTGGTTATAATCGTATTTCTATTTACCACTTTTATTTTTCAAATGGTTTTTTATTTTAGTAAACAGCTTCTTTATTTACTGCAAATTCTTCTATTTTCTGACAGATATCAATAGTCAATAGCCTATAGGGAAAAGGTATATTCTCGTTGAAGACTTTTGTGGTTTCACTTGATATTTGATATTACGCAAATGAATTCGAAACTTATCTCAAAGCCGTCTAACACCTACTTTTTACAACCGTAAAAAATCGACAACAAAGCATGTAATGAGTTAAACATTTCATATTTCATTCGTCTAAACCTTGCCTTATAATATTATTAATTGATAAGTATGTAAAGATGTGTTATGGTATATTTTATCAATGCAGTAAATAACGAAGTTGTTTACTAAAATAAAAAAAAATATAAAAATAAAAGCGGTAGAAATACAATTATAATCAGCTAAAGTTTTATTACAAAAGATTTCTGAAGATTAAATATAATTAAAAAAGTATGAGGGTATTTATAGTGATTTAGAGAACTTGTATACCATCAGACTTGAATGGAGTAATCTTCTAATTTTGAGTTGTTGTTACTAATATTATATTGAAAGGATAAATCATGCGAAGCATCGACCATAAAGGGTTATATGTCAAGTGCGGCAACGTGGGCCTTTTGGGAGCTATTGGCTATATCTATTTAGGTAATCTTGATTTTAAGGTGTGAATTCTAATGTGTGCTTAAAATCTTATTCATTGGTAGTGTAACTATGACACAGGGAAATAGTTGATTAAACCTAGTATCTTTGATATTTTTATTTATTGAATTAGGTAAAATACTTCTTGGTATATATGTCATTTGTGTAATCGATTGCACTGTGATCAAGGGTGCTATCGCTCACACGACATGTATTGGTACAAAAGTATTTTGTATTTTGTTTGTAATTGTGTTCACTTTGAGTATCTCTTTATTATTACTGCACTTTAATATTTCAAGTGGCATGAACTCTGTGAGTGATACTTGTAAATTAAGTTATTTTATGATTATCAAGCTTTTAGTATGTAATTCCACTGCAATCAGCAATAATATTGCTATAAGCTATATTTTATTCTTAGTTCCTGATAGACAAGAACTAGTTACGGAACAATAATGGAGCTTCCTACTGTAGATCTGTCAAAAATTTTCTAATTTTGAAATGTTGTAGTTCTGATAAATCATGCATGTTCTGTTTATTCTCCCAATAAGCAGCAACATATGGCCGGCGCAGTAATGTATACTGTGTATAATAATATGAACAACTCTTTACTGTAGTAGATTCAATTTTTGGTTCGATTTGCAGGTATATTCACTGAGAAATTATAGTGTAGTGTATAGAGGACCAATCAATAAGTGTTATCTATAAAAGACATAACAGTTTAAAGATTTATCTATAAAGTTATATATATCTTTAAATAAGGATACAGCCAACTTTCCTCTTGGAATGTTAACATCAAAGAAGCACCGGGTAAGTTTTATAGAAACTTAATCCTGTTAGAGGAATATTTCTGGAGGGAAATATTTACGGGCGTTTCTGGAGGGAAACATACAATACAGTTTTGACAAATATTACCATATTTGTGTTGTGTCAACCATATCTATGCCGCCTTCTACAATATTAACAACTGCTAAATCTAAATGTATACATTTGAAGTAACATTGAAACTCTAATTTAACGTGTCCATAAATAGTATATTTTACTACATGGCATAAATTCATATACTGTATGTTACACCTTATGACGACTATAAACAGTGGTTTGTATTCAGCTATATGTGTCTATTTCTTTCTATTGCAATACCATAGTATATTCCAGACTTTTCTCATTTATAATTATGAATTAATGGGCAATTCTCACAATACTAAAAAAGGGTAACTTTAACAGTATTAATAATTCTAATTCTCTTAGCATCCATCATACTGCCACGCAATATCGCAACATGGCATTTGCTTTGACCGGATTATTGATGAATAATCTTCAAGGTCTATCTGGATAATTATTCTCATGATACAATTTAGGGAATTATACTGATGTGGTCTCTGAGATAACCATAATAATTAAACATATAAAAGCAACCACATTTTACTTCTTAAATAAACTTTACTATCACTTTTGATTTTTTTTATAACAGTTGAGAAACTGATCAATATATTATTTTTTTTTATATTATTTCGACAATTCAGCATCAATGCACTCCTCTTCCTTATTTGTAGGCTCCCATAAAATTGTGGTGAATCTTTACAACCTGACTGATGCGAGATATAAGTACTATTATAGGTATCTGCCATATCAAGTCTTTTTGTATCTTCTTCCAACTGTTTGATCAAATTATTATTATAATTAGTTAGTTTAAGTAATAAATTTGAAGCATTGATACCTGTTTTTGTTTTTCCTGCAATCAAGTTGGAAAACTTTTTAATTGTTTTTTCTGTTGAGCGTGTACTGTAAGCCTTCATGGGGCCTAGCATCTCCGTAATGTAGCATATATGAGTAAGGTAATGGTTATTCACCGTAAACACACGTTCATTGATTCCCTTCTTCTTTACTTGATCTCTAAGGAATACATTCCATCTCGAGAAACATCTAATCCAATAAATGCATATAGTATATCAGCCATTTATGTAAACGCTACTAATAAAAATTACTTACAGTTTAATCTTCCTAAGATCTCTTGCTTCAATACTCCATTGAAGGGCTAAAGCGCAACCATTTATCAAATCCATCAACGCCTTTTTTGCTGCACCATCTTATAATCTCCATAGCACAATTGAAGGAAGTACATACAAAAATGTATCCAACCAATCAATCCCAGGGTAAAATCCTCTGTTTATTGAAGTCCATGAGCCTTGAAAAGTGGTTGGTATCATTGCTCTTGATGCATTGATTTTTCCACTTACTTTTTACAACGTTACCCTAAAGACTGTACCAAAAAAATCTCATTCAAAAAGTAGTAAATTTACTACATATCCAGTTCAAATTACTGAGGCCTAAATTATCAAACTCCGTTTTATGCGGACTGTATCTTAAATTATCAAGAAAATTGCTACAAAATTTACTTTTTAGTTGATAATTCTTGCAATTTTAAAGTAATCTCGAAGAGTAATATTTTAAACAAATATATGAAGGAGAAAAATAAATCTAGCAAAAATCCCAATTTAGCTCATACATTATTTATAAAGTTATTTCCATTAAATGCCTATAAAAACGCAAATTCAATGTACTGTAATTCAAGATAGCAACCGCATAAACACATAGTTTATAAGATAAAAATGATTCTTTCATTTAGCTTTATTACAATTTATCATAAACTCAATTTCGAAAAAATCAACAATTTCTCCTTGTATACCATCGTCCAAAATTTGACTTTTTCGAAGAAAGCTAATAACTCTATGAAAAATAGCGCTGGAGTAACAAATAATACCTCAAATAATAGATATTTTTTTGCGTTATTTGTTTGTAATGTTAACGTTATAACTCTAGTAAAAAAATATATTTAGAATCATTAAAAATCGATTTTTATATTTTTGTTTTTTTTGCAAAATTTTTGGTGATAGACATTTGTAATAATTAGATGGTTAAATGCAAAATTAAATTTCATTTTGAGGTTACTTAATACAGTTGGCCAAATTGCTACACACTTTTGATGTAAACTTTGCATTTTAAAAATTTAGGATCGTTTTTATCTTTTTTTTTTCATCATCAGAAAGTCTTTGTTTTAAATTACCGCCATACCTGGGATATATGGAAATTAGAAGAAAATTCGCCGAAATTGTTATTTTTTTCAATGCAATGATATGAGGGAATGTTTAAATCAGAAAATATGGTAGTTACGAATGGAACAACTCATTGTAAATTGAAACAAGGTAGTAAAATAGTTTTTCAATCCAAATAATTTAATTGAATTACAGAAGTTTTTTGTACATTTATGAGGAGTAAGGAACTACATTTATTAAATCCAAGGTGAAAAAATCCTTTAATAAACACCTCTTTATCTTTATTTTATATCATTTTAACCATCCAGCATGTTGCATGACGATGGTGAGTTTTATTAAATTCACACAATAAATTTTTTTGCCGTGGCGGTGTGGTATAATTACAAAACTTCTATGCATTATTTTTTCTTTCAGATAATTTTTTTCTTAAAATAAATAGCAACAGCTAATTACAATTACAACGCTGGTGATGCCTTAATGTCTGCTTTATTGGCCCTTTTTGTCTAGTGTATTCTCACAAATTGTAAATTTCAGCTGTATTTAATGTTTAATTTATAAATTTATCAAACTTAATCAAATTTTTGAATACTTTCTTTACATTTTTTTTTCGTTTACTAGAAGTTTTCTTTCAATATAGTTCTATAAGATGCATGAAAGTAGTCCAATTATTTTAACTAGGATTTTGAATTTTAAAGGACAACCCAATGATAAATTCCTTATATATATATACTAATTTTATTTGTTTATTTAACCTTGGCTATGCTGTGAACCATTTCCTATAAAACAAAAGAATATTGTTAATTTCATTTATCACGATCCTCTTAATATTAGCAAACTTACCTCCTTTGAAATCAAATGACATGTCTTTTCAATCAAATTCAATAAAGAATTAATGTCACTAGACCAGTTATTCAAAATCTCGTTGGCATCCTTCTTGGTTTGGAAATTAATAACACCAGCAGAACGATCGATACGGGCATAAATTGTTTTTGATACAACCAATTTAGACAAGAACTCTTCAGCATCTTTTTCATTTAAATCAAGTAATTGTGTCAATCTCTTTGTAGATACACGAGTATAATATTTAGCAATAACACGGATATTATGTTCAACTACACGATTATGAAGTTCCTTCAATCTCTTTTGTCCTTCTTCAGTAGAGCTATTAAAAGCTGCTGATTGACTCAATAATTGACCATAAGTTGACTCAATTTCAGACCAACGCATCAATTCAATAGTAACAAAACATTTAGCGATTTCTTGATATTGAGGAATTTGTGCTAATTTGACATCTTCATAGAGTCTATGAAGTAAATCAGATTGTTCGTTATCATAAGGTGCCAATACAACAAATAAAACAGCATTTAAAAGTGCTTCCTTCCATTTGGTTTCGTCTTCTTGAATAGATTCTGAATCGTAAATTTGCTTGTAAAATTTGTGAACGTTCAAATATTGATCTTCATGTAAAGCATGTTGAATCATCAAGTCATAGAATCTAAGCTTAAGGTCCTCATTTTCTTTATCTTGGAAGAATTTAATGTTGATCTTCTTGGAAATGATTTGAGTTCTAATGTAATCAGACTTGGCCAAGCAAAGTCTCATTTGTTCTAAAATAAAATCAACTTTTTCACGTTTATCCATTGAACCAAATGTCTCTACTTGAAGTTCTTGAAGGATATCAGCAGCTTCGGTTGTCTTTCCCTCATCTTCACGAATCTTTGCTAAAAGACGAGTGATACGTGCACGTTCAACTTCAACATAAATTTTGCCATCAGTAACAGTACGAAGTGTATCAATCAATTCGAGCTTTGTCTCAATATCGGGTGTTGAGTCGAGATATGTCATTGCTTCCTGAATCATCTTTGAGGTGGCCTAAATACAAATAAATTTAAAGATATGGCCTCAATCAAATACCAATTGTCTTCATAATTTATTACTTACAGCTTTAAGTTGACCATGCTTCTTTGATAACAAGACAATTTGTTCATTCAAGAGCTTCCAATCCTTAGCTTGAAAACACAAAGTGACAATTTGAACAAGGATACGGCCTGTAGATACTTGATCAGCGGCCTACATTTACATGATTGTTAGTTTCCAAATGTTACTGCAATAATATTTATACAATATTTACATTTCTCGCTTGCTTTTCAAGAGACAGTAACTTTTCTAAAGCCTCATTCAACTTTCCTTGCTATGATTTGAAGAGTTGAATTAATGAACGCGTCATGAATATTACATGTATGTTTCAACATTTGTGATTTGTTACCTTGGCTAAACCTTCAGTTTCAGGCAAAAGAGCATCGACTTGAGGACTGAAGTCCTTGTCCATCTTTTCTAATTTTCCATCTGACATGTTGTTGATTATATTTATATGTATATTCTACAATTAATGAAGAAAGGCAATACTTTGGAAAGGGCTCCTTTCCTTTTTTTATATTAAGAATCCATACATTTAGATTACGTTTCTTGCGGTCCACGTCATTCGTTTTCAACTTCAGCGAAGAAGCAAGCCTTTTGGCAGTGTAATTCGCATTTGGATATGCATGATCCGACTGATTGTGCATGTTATATTGTAGGCATTTTGTCAAGGAATTTTATGTTCTTATCATATTTTTTTACAGTTAAATCCAAGTAAATGACTCATTGATGTTTTCAGAAAAAGCATTTAGATAGGCTCAGGCATAACGAATGCATTAAAAGTGATGATCCGTATTCAATTCCAAATTAAATTAAGCCTTTTATATACACCCTTTGAATTTAAACTGCTGGCATGATAACTATAAGAGAATTTGCACCAATGTACATGGAACCTGTTTTTCTAAGCGACCTCTATTAAATATGCTATTAATTGTATAAAGTATTTCTAGGTCAAGCCATTGAAAAACAGAATAAACACCATGAGGTGGGAAGAATTCTGCAACTAGCTAGCTTGCGCATCTATATACAGAAGGAAATACAAGGTACCACATCATGGTTTTTACCCCTTAAACAGGTTTTTTATCATCTAGTATATAAAGCATACATACGCACACAGTCAATGTGGGAATATCTCTTTTTTCTTCCCCATCATTTACTATGAGTTTCATTGAAAATACATATAATTACACTAATCTTGTAGATCTGGTATTAAGCAATGATCGTAATATACCTGATAGCAAACCCATTTACATTGACGCTAATACGGATGAAACCGTACTGTATGGAGATTTGAAGAGATTGATCCGCCAAGCAACTGCTGGATTTCAAAGGATCGGTTTGCAACAAGGTGAATGTGTTTGTGTATACAGTCCAAATCATGTAAACAATGTGTATAAAAGTCAGTTAAATGCCAATGGTGGTAACTAATCAATTGATAGCTAAATATTCCCCCCATATTTCTGAGTGTACTTGCTTCGGGTACGTTTTTATATAGTTAAATTGATCAACAAAACAAAATTAAAAGTGTATTTTAGGTGGACATATCAGTCCTACAAACCCGGCTTTCAATGTCCAAGAACTAGAAAAGCTCCTGGTCATATCTAGAGCAAAGTATTTGATTGCTCACTCATTTAACTTGGATACTGCTTTGAAGGCTGCTAATTTAGTGGGTATTCCTGAATCCAATGTATGGTGTATTGATAAGGTCTCCAAAGGCAGGACAAGATTTTGGAAGGATATCGTTGTTGCTTCCAATGAGGAAGCTGATCCTATTAAATTTAATACTGCAGAAAGCAGAAATGCTCTTGCTTACCTGTGCTTTTCAAGCGGAACTACTGGTATTTATCAAATAAATTGATATTTATTTTCCAAATTTCGCTCTAATCTACTTCCCCTTTAAATATAGGTCCTCCAAAAGGTGTGAAAATCAGGTATTTAAAATAGCTATCATTATGAAGGGTTAAAAACTTCACTAATCGTAACTTTTTCAGTCATTATAACTTTATTGCAAACACTATGGAGCTTAATACACTAACAAAGGATAGCAGCACAACACAAAATAATGGAAATTTACTTGCTATCGTCCCTTTATTTCATATTTTGGGTCTTTTCCGATTTATAAACATGTCCCTCTTTGAAGGAAGAACCACTATTCTTATGGCTCAATATGAATTGGAAAAAATGTGCCAAATGATTGACAAGCATAAAGTAACCAGCGTAATTGTTGTACCTCCCATGCTTTTGCATCTATTAAACTTTCCTCAAATTGTGGATAAGTATGATTTCTCTCATGTTGAGGCATTTCATGTGGGTGCAGCTCCCGTTTCATTAGCAATGGCAGAAGCTATTGCAAAGAAATTCCAACGGCCTGTGTTACAGGTGAGTTTAAAGGTTTTAAAATGAACACATTGTACCAATAAGTAGCTAGGCTTACGGAATGACTGAGGTTGCTTCAGTTTTGACATCGCAATCTCCAGAAACTTATATGCCTGGATCAGTAGGGCGTATGCTTGGAGGAATTGTTGCAAAAGTTATTGATGAGAATGGAAAAGGTACTTAAATGTGTAATTTATATGGGTACATATTAAAAATTTATTGATGAGTATCACCACTCCTTCAATAGATTTACCAAAAGGCGAGCGAGGAGAAATCTGTATCAAGGGGCCCATTGTTATGTTGGGCTATTTAGACAACCCCAAGGCAACTGCTGAAATTATTGATAGCAATGGATATCTTCATACAGGTGACATTGGCTATGTCGACAAAGTAGGTAACTGGTTTATCGTTGATCGATGTAAAGAATTGATTAAATATAATGCCTTTCAAATCGCTCCTGCTGAATTGGAAGATACTTTGCTTAAATGTTCTTTAGTATCTGATGCTGCTGTCATTGGAGTTTTTGATGAGAAAAGGCAAACTGAAGTTCCAAGAGCTTACATTTCATTATCTCCTTTGGGCAAAACCTTAAAAGATACAGAAGCTATCAGGCAAATTCATGATTTTATTGATACTAAAGTTATCAATTACAAGAGACTCAGAGGTGGAATACAACTGATTGATGTTGTACCAAAAAGCATATCTGGTAAAATCTTAAGAAAAGACCTGCGTGAGTTGTACAAGAAAGAGAAACAACAGCAACAGACTAGCAAAGCAAAATTGTAGTTTATAAATAAAGTAACAAATGCTTGAAGTGATCTAACTAAATAAAAAATATGTGCACACAAAATACATGTTGAGAGAGTAATCTTTAGTGTTTTTATATCTACATCTACTCTTAAAAAGCGAGAACAAAGCTTTATTAAAGTATTAGATGTATTTAGTGATTTGATTTCAGAATTTGACATGATATTATTGAGCTTGAAAAGAAACCTTTAGCCAAGTTTCAAAATGCTCATTTTTTGCGTTCTTCAACGTTCAAATCCTGCGTATTTTTGTTCTTCAATCGGCAATATAGCCAGATATTGACAATTCGTTCAAATTATTTATTTAAAATAGCTGTATATTTAAGAACTGCACATTTTATCATTAAAGAAATTCAAGAGTTCCAGTCTTTTTGAGCTTCTCCCCCTTTTTTTTTAGTAACTTTAGCGGAAGCCTCACTAGAGTTATCACCAACTAAAGAATTTTAAGCACCCTTGACAATAGCTTCTACTTAAAAAAATGTACCACTGACATAACATTTAACAGTAGCAATTCTTTCTTCGAGAGAACCTGAAGCATTTTGAGCCTTATCCTCGGATTGCATGGAATTGTTACCGACGGTGCCACCGAGTGTATCTTTAGCATTACCGACAAATTGATCTTTCTTGGATCCAGCCTTTGAGGCGTCTATTTTATGTTTATTGATTGGATTATAGAGTGTATATTTAATGAAAATATATCTTATTCATAGTGATTTGACCAAATGTATTTACTCGACGTCATTTGTTTTGTCATCAACAAAACATTAATTATTCTTTTAAATAATTAAATAAAATATAGTTGCATCGAATAAAATATCTTGAATCGAACAGGAATTAGTGATCTTCTAGAATTTGAAATTGATAGATGTATTTTCTTTGAATAAAGAGCATTGAAAACCATAAATATTTACAGCAGTTGCAATCTTGATTTGCAGTGCACAAGTCACGTAATCAGGGTTTTTCATTATCCTGTAACCTCAACGCAAGACTACAATCAAGTTTCTATACCTTTGATATAAATAAAAGATTAAAAACGTGTTATTTTATACGAAACACAATAAAAAAAAAGGGCTTTTGCATTACAAAATACATGTCTAAATCTTTCCAGATTCGTTTAAAAACATCAAAGAAATCCTTGAAAAACACTCACAAATGTCCTTTGACAAAGAAAAAGATCCAACTATGAATGGAGGTGGAGGCGGTGGATATCCTCCTCTTCAGGGACATTTACAACAACAACAACAGTTTTACAGTGCTGGCGCGTCACCTCAAAACAACTCGGGAGCATCTTCTCCCTCTGTTTATAATACCATGCCACTGTATGGCAATAATGGGTTTAGCCGTTACCCACAACAGCAACAACAACAACAACAAAAACAAGCTAATACTATCATATCTGATAGCAGCAACTCTGTTCATGTTACACGACAACTAACTTACGCACAGAACTCGCGTCAATCATCCTCACCTCATCACCATGCACGTACTGCTGCTGCCATGGCTCGTTCTACACCTGTTGCTTCTACTGTTACAATCACTGATCCAAATAATCCCAGTAAGATCTTTAATCGTATCGATAATATAAATACGTCTGGTAGTAATTCAAATGAAAAGCAAACCTGGACTACATTGGACATTGGTGGAATGGGATTAAAGCAAATATCACCTACTCTTTGTTCATACAAATTTTTGACCGTGCTCTATATGAACCATAACAATCTCACTAACCTCACTAGTGATATTGCTAGACTTGTTAATCTTAAAACTCTTGATTGCTCAGGCAATAAACTTGCTACTCTACCACCTGAATTAGGCATGCTAGTTAATTTGCGCGATCTGCTCTTGTTTGACAACAATCTTACTAGTTTACCAAACGAATTAGGCATGTTGTATCAATTAGAAATGCTGGGTCTAGATGGAAATCCTATCCAAACAGAAATTAAGAATATTTTAATGAAAGAAGGTACACAGGCTGTCATCATGTCATTAAGGGAAAATGCTCCAGGTAACACTTTTTTTTTTTTTTTTTTTTTTTTTTTGTATATATTAATCTACAAAACTTACATTACGTAATTTCATTTAGTTGGCATGCCCCCACCTCATCGTGAATGGATTACCATCGAAAATGATACTGCAGAAAACGATCCTGGTAAGAAGAGATCGAAATTGCAACTATAAAAACTCAAATTAATTTGGAAATTCTAGATAAATTTACAGTATTATGTTATAACATTCTTTGTCAAAAGTATGCAACTAGTCAAGCATATGGTTATACGCCTTCCTGGGCATTGAATTGGGATTATCGCAAAGAATTGATTATTTCAGAAGTACTCAGTTACAATGCTGATATAGCATGTTTACAGGAAATCGCCATGAAACAGTACGAGGGTGCCTTGGGGGATTCTTTCAAGGAACGTGGTGATTATGATGGCGTATTCTTTCCAAAAACCCGTGCAAAAACTATGGCTGCGAACGAAAGAAGAGAGGTTGATGGGTGCGCTATTTTCTATAAAGCATCTAAATACAATTTAATTGAACATCACATTTTGGAATATAATCAAAAAGCGCTTCAACGTTCAGATTTCAAACAAAGCGATGATATTTATAACCGTGTCATGACAAAAGATAATATTGCTGTGATGATTATATTGGAAAATAAGGAAACTTTGGCTCGTATTTTAATAGTAAATTCACATATCTCTTGGGATCCACAATTTGCAGATGTTAAATTGGTTCAAGTTGGTATGATGATGGGGGAAATTGAAAACTTTGCCAGTAAATTTTTGTCGCCTCCGTCCGGTTCTACGGGGCCCACCTACGATTCTACTAGTATGCTGCCAACCATCATTTGCGGTGATTTCAACTCTGTTCCTGAATCAGGAGTTTATGAACTTCTTTCCAAGGGCGTTTTAGCTAAAGATCATCCTGAATTTGGAAATCATTTATATGGATCTTTTACTTCTGAAGGTGTATCGCACAAATTGACTCTCAAGAGTAGTTATAGTCAAGTGGGTGAATTAGATGTAACGAATTACACTCCTGGATTTAAAGGCACTTTGGATTATATATGGTATACCAGTAATACATTGGATGTGATGTCCTTATTGGGCGGCGTGAGCCAAGATTATCTTGATAAAGTGGTTGGATTTCCAAATCCTCACTTTCCTTCAGAGTAAGTTTTGAATTTCTTTTTTAGTATTAGATATAAAATACTAATTATTTTTCCAATAGTCATATCCCTTTGATGGCAGAGGTTAGGATAAAATCTCCTCGTCGCGAAAAAATGGAAGAACCAAATTTCGGTTTCACATCTTCATTTAAACGATAGAAATGTTTTACTAAATTAATTTAAGATTAATGCTTTTTTATAAGCAAAATTGTACATTTTTTCTCTCTTTTCCCTCTTTTTTTTCCATGCAAACACATACATATAACATTATACATTAATAAATAAATAAATAAATATATATATATATATATAAGCATATTCTATAATTGTCGATTTTATTCGGTTCTACCAGAATCAATCCAATTTTGATGAATTCTTACAAGCTCAGGAATAATCTCACTCTCAATCTCAATACCGTTCGACATTTGTTGTTGTGTAAGTGACAATACCTTTTCGCTTTCTTGAGTAATAAATGTAACTGTTTGTTTACGAGTTTTAAGCATGTTACCAATAACAACTTGATGGCCATAACGAGTAAGTGCTTGTCTAGCCTTGGGGACTAATAAGTTATTATCGGTTTCCAGCTTGAAAGATACAATTAACCCTTTAGCTGCCCAATTACTGACTAATGGCTTCAAAAATTTAGGTACTTGATCCAATGTCAATGTCAAACCACCATCACGAGACTGAATCTTGTGTTCTGTCATTTTTTGTGAGGGAATAAAGAAATCACTAACAGCAGCAGCAAGGTAATACATGGCTCTACTTTCTAAACGTGCTAATATCTTTGATCCAGTTTGAAGTTTGAATAAATATTCAGGGAGTGTTACAAAATCAAGCATTAAAATTCGATTATTTTCTTTAGCTTCATTGTATTTCGTCAAAATTTTATGCATTTTGGTAGCATATTTAGAAAGAACTGGCACTAAAAATTAGGCAACATTTTGATATTCTACAGTTAATAGTAAATACCTTGAACTGAGCCATCCTCTTTTGGTTCCAAAAAATCCAAAAATCCCATATTTGAGTGTGTATAATGACGATTATAAGGTTGAATACTATTTTGACGATGCATAAATACTACTGCATATCCCGCTTCCAAGAAATATTCGGCAGAAGTGGCACCACGATTACCGTTACTGAAGTTATCAATGAATCGAACAGTTTGATTCTCAAGAGGCACAGTAGTTCCACCACTCTAATAAACACATAAATTTTTAGTATATGCAACAATTAATAGACTTAGCACTTACGGTGATAAAAACAACTTTACTGCCGTTCTCTTTATGATAATCTACAAACGCGCTTAGCTTTGTTTCAAATTCTGGTAAATCAGCTGGAGGCTCGTTCATTTGAAAGTAAACATCAGGATCAATGACACCTTGACCATTATCCAGGATTGGTTCATTTGAAGCGGAAGAAATAGGTACAGTAATTGAAGCCATATTGAGTTGTATTATAAGAAGGAATGGGGGGAATGATCAATTTTCCCTATTTTTTATTTTGCATTCGAGATTTGTAATATGATGGTTATCTCTTCCCAGTCACAAGAAATCTGTCAACACTAGACTACTTCAGGAAGTGTAATCAAAGTTGATTATAAATATAATTGCATAATAAATATACAAATCGAGTCGCTCTATGCCATAATGGCACGTATTCAATACGGATTGCATGACAGGTTCCTTATGTGATTGAAATTTCGACAATCCAGTTATACTGAAAAATAATGCGGAGCATCAGGCAGCATAAAATTTTTTTTCAATGCGGTACATGCTGTATAATGTACTTCTCACGGATAAGCTATTTGGCAAAGTTTATCGTGATAACATAAGCTCATTGGATGTTATGTTGAATTAGGATTTTTGCGGCCCCAGGATTTAATAAATACTTGGTGTTAGTTGCAATATATATAAAATGTTTGGAGATATTTTTGGTAATACAAACAAAATAAAAGATATTTCAATGGTTAATAAATATCTGTGAGCCTTGGCAATCACTCTATTTTTCTTGTTAGTTATAAAATAGTCTTGTGTAATAAAACTCCATACGACAAAATGTTTCTGATTTCTCAGTAAGCCAAAGAAACGTTGAATTTTCAAGGTTGTTAATATTTAAAAGCGGAGAGCCCACTGTTTTTGGCAATTATCCTCATACTAAACACATTTTAGGATATATTTCATTAGACACTACAAAATATACATGAATTGGGTGAATTATGCTACCTGCCTTTAAATTTATTTTATATCTCACAAAAAACTTAAAAATATGTACAATTCACTGTTTTTTCCTTGAAAAATGGATATCATTTTTCAATCCTGTTCTACTTTTTTTCCACCACATAGTCCCAAAAAAACACATATATAAATGCTAATGCACCTGAGACAATTAACTTTAATCTAAAAACGATGATCCAGAAATATCCTATTTCTAACAGTTGGTATCAATTTTTTTAGTGCGAATGTTTCTGATTTTTACCATTGATTCCCTGCTAAGAATTAAAAACCTCTTGGTGCTGCGTCTTAATGGTAGATTATAGTCATTCCCAATTACATCTTATTTATCTTATACCCCCAATTATTCTTCCCTTCATGTCCACTCGATTGGCCTCTCAGTCCCTTCATCGATTTAATGTACACTTTGCTTTATAGACGTTAATGTAGGAGTTTTATAAATATTAAGCCAATCGTTAAATAATAAATAATGATGCCTACTACGGTATTCCCTATAAAAAAATAAGAATTAAAAACTTTGAACCTTCATATCTTTACCAAAAAAAAAAAAAAAAAAAAAGGCTATATTAACACTTTTTAGTAGTAAAACTTACTTATTTCGTAGTGGTTTACAACATACTTACGTATAAAAAAATCCTGGGCATTTTAATTTTTTCGAAATATTAATTTTTCGTAAAGATAATATTGCAAGAGAAACCGAAATTAAATAATAGGATAAAATCTGACACCCTATGCATCATTGCGTTGTAAAAAACAAAAATTTTGACCAATTTTCTCCCAATTTTCATACACCTCAGGCGTGGCGGTAATTTAAATCAAAAACTTTCTGATGATGAAAAAATTGATAAAAACAATCCTAAATTTTTAAAATGAAAAATTGGCATTAAAAATGTATAGTAACCTGGTTAACTTTATTAAGTAAACTCAACATAAAATTTAATTTTGTATCCAATGGTATATTTATTGGAAGCGTATATTACCAAAAATTTTGTAAAAAAAGCAAAAACATAAAAATCAGTTTTTAGTAATTTTAAGAATACGTCTATAGTTAAATTTTAAAGTTAGTGTTACAGACAAATAACGCAAAAAATACCTATTATTTGAGGCATTATATGTCACTCTAGCTCTATTTTTCATAGAGTTATTAGCTTTCTTCGAAAAAGTCAAATTTTGGACGAGGGTATACAAGGGTAATTTCATAATTTTTCAAAATTGATTTTATGGTAAAATATAATAAAACTAAATGAAAGGATTATTTTTGGCTTATAAAGTATTTATTTAAACGGTTGCTATCTCCAGTTACAGTCCATTGAAGTTACTTTTTTGTATGCTTTTAATGAAAATAGCTTTATAAATAATGTATGAGCTTAATTGAGATTTTGGCTAAATTTGTTTTTCTTCTTTATATATCTGTTTTGAAATATTACTCTTCCAGATTACTCTAAAATTGCAAGAGTTATTAGCGGAAACGTAAATTTTGTAATGATTTTCTCGGTATTTTAAGATGCAGCCCGCATAAAACGGAGTTTAATAGTTCAGGCCCCGTAATTCAAGCTGGATATGCAGTAAATCTACTCTTTGAAGGAATCTTTTGGTGTAGTTTTTAGGGCAACATTATAAAAATTATTCTAGCATACGCACTATGACCTCCTGTATTATAATAAAAAATCAAGGAGCTGTTGTCAATTGGGATATATAATATGTAAATTATAAAATTGACTTTGATTCTATGATTGGAGGGAGAGGTTGCAGGTTGGTGATACTAATTGTAATTGCTATTACTATTATAAGCTTAATACCTATGATTGGATTATATTGGATTATATTGGATTATATTGGATTATAAAAAAATTGATTATAAGTAGCGATGATAACTGAGTAATAAAATAACATTTATTTGGAATGGGATTATAAATATATAAGGGGAAGTAAGAAACAGATAAAATCACTAATGTTCATTTAGTCTGTGTGGATTATCGGTATTTATATGATTTGGAAGTTGGTTGTATAATAGTTGGGTTCAAGTAAGAATGTAATGGATCAAATCATTACAAATAGCAATTTTAAAATTTACAGTTATTTATCTCTTTACATATGATTGTTATAAAGTTATACCTTTCCAATAACATCTTCACGTAAAACAGTTTCTGCAGCGATTGTTATAGTAGTTTTTTCAGAAAAGCTGTAGTTTATATCTCATTTTACACCCCTTTTCCCGTGGTGTCATCAATCATCAATGTACTGACTAACAGCCCAGTACCTGGCATTATTATCTATCCAAAACGCTAGGATGGTTGAGTTTTTATCTTCTGTGCATCATCATGTTGTAAAGGAACAATTTTTGATTTAGCATTTGTAATGTAAAAGCCTCAATAATTTCTTGTTTTTCAACAGTGTGTTATTACCCATATTTAGTAGCGTCTATTTAGGAATTATTTCATACACAAAGATGAAGCTAGATGAGAGCAACAATTCATAATATAATTATGAAACGAATTTGAAGAAATAAGGCGCAATTTTTTCTATTTCATCATGATTTAGATTAAAAGAATCAAATGTCTTTTATTGAATACTTGAGAAGCCTAAAAGCTCTTGTTTATGATTTTTGTTTCTTTACTAGATCAAATACAGATCTGGCAATAGAAATAATTCGACTATCAGGGCCAATAGCATCACTATAACCATTCATAGCATAAGCAATAGCGATGTTATACTTCTCATTCCAAACAAGCAAAGATCCCCCTGCACCTGCTCCACCGACAAAATTCGTACTATTGTCTGATAATTCAAAAAAATTTTCATTAGGGAAAACCATGAATCCACCCCGTTGGTTTATGAATGAGATTTGAGGGAAAACAGCATCCTCCTCGGCTCCAATATAAGTAGTAGCTTCTTTGTAGGTTGACTCTTTAGTAAAAAGGTCAGGTTCTCCTTCAACGATTGCTTTGCCTCTATTAGCCATCATTGCTCCAAGTTTAGCCATCTATTTTGTGAAATTTGTTATTATATAATTTAATGTCTTATTTTTAGGATTTTACCGAATCAGCGTTTGTGTGGCCAGAATAGGATGGCCCTTCAATAGCACGGTTTTCCGGATCACGGTTATTCATGACACCCTTCTTTTGACCAATACTAGGATGCACAATTGTTTTTGTGAATAAACTGTTCTTATCAAAAACACTATTGATGAATGTTTTGTCAGTAAAAGGATTCAAGTAAGCGCCAACAAGTCCCAGCAGCTGTTGGTACTTAGCTCTTTGGTAAAACGGAGCAATGCGAGTTATGTCAACACCTTTAGTAGCATCGGGTTTCAAATACCACTCGGAGCCGTATTTGTCCTTAAATTCTCGAGCAAAATCATCAATGGTGCGATGTTGAGGATCAACACGGCGAACGATTTCGTTTTGGTACCATCCTTGGGTGATGGCATGATAAGAATGTGTTGGAGTGCCATCGAAGTTATGCGGTTGTTTAGCTAAAATATCAGCAAATACAATAGGATCTGTAACATTGGCCATGGAAAGAGGAACATCCAGAGCACCAACACCAGCAGTATGTCTCATCTAATGGTTACTTCAATAAAATGGTCGGATTTTATATATTCGGTAAAGAACTTACCAAATCCATCAAAGTTACATTTTCCTTATTATTTTGAGCAAACTCGGGCCAGTAAGTGGATATACGTTCATCATATGACAATAATCCTTGATCGACTAATTGAGCAATTACAATGGCACTCTAAATATAGTATCAATAATAGGCCTTGTTTCGTGGGAATACAATTATTTATATGCTTACCAATGCTTTTGTATTAGAAAAGACCATTTGTAAAGTATTATTTGTATACTCAATCTTATTCTCGACATCTTGCCAACCACCTTGAAGACTAATTACTTTCTTTCCATCTACGTACACAGTAAGACCTGCACCTACTTCATGGCCTTTTTTCAAGTTATCCACAAAGATATCATAGACCTCCTTAAAATTGTCATCCACAAAGCCGTGTATTGGGATATTGGAGGGACAATCGAATCCAGCTATTGCACATGGGAAACTCGAGAAATTCGTTTTTGTAGCAGATTGATAAATAACAAACGATACAACTGGAACAATGAGTGATATAGTTTTGCTTATAGAGAACATTTTTATAATAATGAAAAAAGATAGATAAAAGGATTTCGTCAAGGTCCTGAGCATAATTTATGATTTGCTTTAATAATATAGACATTGGTTCCCAGCTTTGTAATACAGTGCACAGCATTGGCAAACAATTACTTGTTTAAAATTAGCAAGGAAATCTTACCAGTTACTCGCAAAGCCAGTAGCTAGATGGTTACAGGTATCTTAATAAATATCGGTATAAAGCATGATTCATGAATTTGGTATAAAAATCCCTATTTTGAATGGAGGAGAGTGTTTATCAATTTTCATTGTCTCATTGGCCAAGTAATAAAAATTGAAAACGTTTACTTTGCGTCACTGAAATGACAAAATAACACCAAATCTTCTTGATGACAATCACATTCTCTTTTCCCTCTTTTACTTTTAAAAAAGAAAACATAATGGTTTATATTGTTGATGTAAGTTTCGTGCGCTTGAATCACTTATATTTATATTTACGCTAATATTTATTATGCAAAAAACAGTATGCAAAGGTAACATTTAATAAAAAAAAAGGTAAAAGAATAATAGCATTTAGTCAATGCATATTTTTTGTAGAGTGGTCGCAGTACTTGTAAAGGCCCTAAGAAAGGCTGTATCTCTGCAGATCATAACATTAATGTGAGTATTTAGTAATTTTCTTGGTACCTTGGTTCTCATGTGTTCATATATCAGAAAGGCGAATTAAGATTAGGTGTAGAGTCTGAACAAGATGGTCCCCGCACTTATTGGCGTCATTGGTAAGTTGGTATGATCTATCGCTTCGAAATCGCACCTGACTGTATATTAAGGCAATGTACCACACCTAAAGTACTTGCTAATATGAGAGAAGCAATGTCTGGTCCAGAAGAATTGGATGGATTTGACGTACTTAGAGATGAGGATAAAGAGCGCATTCAAAGAGCTTGGGATGAAGGTGAAATCTCTGAAAATGAAAAACCCGAAGATAATGAATCTGAAGGTGAAAAACCTAAAAGCCTTACTACTGGAAAGAACAATAAGTAAATTTTTCATTGATGCATATATCTCATTTATACACGACTATTATACTCATGAAAATCTGCATTAGAAAATCAAAAGAGGAAAAATTACATAAAGAAGCTGATAAGCAAGTCTAACGTTTGACAACATATTTTTCGTATTTATACTAACAACATTTTCTTTATAGGAAAGGCAATGGTGATAATGAAGAAGTCCCTGAAGCTAAAGATTATGGTGAGGCTACTAACAAATTTGAAAGGGAAGAAGGGGAGCAAGACGTTGAAAACGAAAGCACTGAAAAGACAAGTAGCCCCAATGCTAAATCCAAAAAGACATCAAAAGCAAAGGAAGAAAGCGAAGAAGCTAAGACCCCTAAACTCAAGTCTGATGCTAAGACCAAGAAAGATGCCAAGCCCAAGTAAGGAAAAGATCACACATTTGCTTGTGTATACTCTAACAATTGTTTGAATTTAAAGAGCTGAGCCTAGTCGTCGATCCGCTAGAGTTAGAAATACTGCAGCTACTAAAGAAGCCTCGTAAGTTAAAATTAAATCCTGTATAGTGTATCTAATAGCTTTAATGCCATTATATGCTTAAATAGATTAACTTTGTCTAAGCCTGTTAATAAACCCCAAGCTCCTGTTAAAGAGGTGGCTACTGCAGACAAAAAAAGAAAGGCTTCCTCCACAAGCGCTTCAAAAAAGAGAGAAAAGAAAAACTAATGCTTCTTATTTATGCTTGAATCAAATTTATAGCTTTTTATATTCTTCTAAAAAATATGTATAAGATTGTCTAAAATATTGAAATTCGTAATATCATTTAATAAAAAATATCTACATCTTGAAGTGTGTTTACTTGGCAAGTATTATAAAATTGTATTTTTTATCGAAAAGCAGGTTATTACATTAAACCAAATACCATCGTGCCCATTTATACTATGTTGCCGTTCGCTCCAACAAATTTTCGTAGCATTCCA
The DNA here is from genome assembly GCA_016758945.1 of Mucor plumbeus. NCBI lineage: Eukaryota > Fungi > Mucoromycota > Mucoromycetes > Mucorales > Mucoraceae > Mucor > Mucor plumbeus. The sequence goes on from JAEPRC010000214.1 coordinate 36,847, forward strand.
ACTAATGTAAGGGCTTTTCCATCGCTTCGATGTAGATTTTGTCATACAGACACATTTAAGAAGACTCCCATCAACAAACCATGAGTGGACGAATAACTTTTGTGTTTTATTTTTATGATCAAGGACATGTTATATTCAGGAGATGTAAATTGGACAAAAGTATTTAATATGTAAGTAATTAGTCATATAAAAAAGTTAAGAAATGGGGTATGAACAGTTTTAAATTGGCGTTAAATATATACACATGGATGAGGAACTTTAAGCTGTAGATCCAGACGGTTCATCCTCTGGTAAATCACCACCACGGAAAAGATACATCAACTCTTGTACACCCAAACGATTGACTCTATTAGCAGAACCTTCCCCCAAAACACCATCAGCGATAATCTAAAAAAAGAGGCAATTGTGTTACATTACATTTCAAAGTGGAAATACAAAAACTCGATAATCACCTGTTTCTTTTCTTGTAATTTTAGAATACGATCTTCAACTGTATCATTAATAAAGATACGATGAACTTCTACAGGTTTTTGTTGACCAATACGATGAACACGATCAATGGCCTGATTTTCTAATGCCGGATTCCACCAAACATCCATCAAAATTACACGATTAGCACAAGTCAAATTAAGACCTAACGAACCACATTTTGTAGAGACAAGTAAAACCTTAACTTCAGGATCATCAAAGAATTTGCTGACAGTGTCTGCACGTTGTTTAATATCCATAGAACCATCATAACGAAGATATTTGTAGCCTCGATCTTCCAAAGGTCGAATAATCAAATCGAGCTACAATTCAATGTTAGTATCAACTTTTAAACCAAGTGTTTGAAATACTTACAAAACCAGTAAATTGTGAAAATACAATTGTCTTGTCTTGACCTTCAGTTTCTGCAGCTGTTGAATCAAGAATTTCAATCATTTTATCAATTTTAGCACTGGAAACAAACTCTTGTACTCTTGCAAGTGCTTCTTTTTCCTTTTCCTTTGCCTTCTTTTCTTCTTCTTGACCCTCTTCTTCTTGACCCTCTTCTTCAGCTTCTTTTTTAGCTTCTTCGAGTAAATGTGGTGCATGGACTTTGATAAAAGTTTCAACACCCACTAATTTTTTTACATTCAACTCACCACGACATTGAGGACAACGTTTGATACTACCATCATTAGTATTGACATATGAATCAAGACATTCCTTACAAAGAATATGACCACAACCTTTGAGGATCTGGGCATCTTGAGCAGTATCCATACAAATAGGGCACTCAATATCACTCAAAGTGGCGTTATCACTTAATAAACGACCAATAACTTCAGGATCCATTTCCTTGGCAGATTCTGTTTGATCTTCTTCATTGGAAGGCTCTGTTTCAGAATCACCTTCAGTTAATGTTAAATGAGGATGCAAGCAAGATTGACGAAGACGCAACAAAAGAACCAATACAGAAGAATACTTTTTCATAACTACGCCTTGTCGTAAATATTTGTTAAATCTTGCTTGAACACGCTGATTTACATACTCGTAATGAACTCTTTCATCGTCTGTAAAGTTAATATGAGTCATATGAATGTTTCTTTCTGGTAAATCAAGAATTGGACGACCATCAATCAATGCTTTTTTTGAACGACGAAGAGAAATAGCCTTCATTAATACAGCGGCGACTCGAACAGCTTTCTTGTGTTGACCTCCCTTCATTGGCTTCAAGATGGTATCTCTAAATTCATCCCATTCACAAAAAGGTCGAACTCGCAAAAACTTGACCAAAGAGTACAATTCATCAATCTTGTTTTGAATAGGGGTTGCAGTCATACACCATCTGTAAGTAGCATCTATTTGGCAACTATAGAGGCAAGTTGTTTAGTATCAATATTTTATAAAACCCCATAGAAAATCAAACTGTACCATCCTTTGTTGGCAATAGTCTGCTTATTCTTGATTGTATGAGCCTCATCTAAAATTACTCTATGGAAAGTAATCTTATGGAATGGACCGTATTGATTTTCTTTGTATTGTGTTGCAGTAATATGATAAGATGAAATGATAACTAATGCATCAAATATGTGTCAAGAAAAGAAAAGGCATTTAAATACACAAACATACCATCATAGAAAGCCAACTGACGAGGGTTTGAAGGTCTTGAACTACCATGATATACTAAAACTTTTAATCGAGGGCTAGTCTTCTCTTCGATTTCTCTACGCCATTGATCCATTAACGATACAGGACAGACAATCAATGTAGCTTTGATTTTCAATTCTCCAGCACCAAGACGACTATGGAATTCAATCCTACTATGATCGATGGGCGTGGCATCTTCACAGGGATTTTGTACAATAGTTGCCATGGCTTGAATAGTCTTTTTAATAAAAATAAATAAACAAATTGGATTGTTATATTAAATAAAATGCTATACTTACCTTTCCAAGGCCCATATCATCAGCCAAAATACCACCTTTATTATTGGAATTTTCCATCTTTATCATCCATTGGAGACCAATCTTTTGATGCTCTAATAAAGTAATTGATAAACCATCGGGAGTGCCAGTTCTATCTTCAGGTGGAGGTGGCTCATCAGATACAATATTCTCCAGTAATTCACGAAGCTCACGCTCTGTTTCTTGTTGAGTTAAAGGTGCTGAATATGGTCCAGGAAGATTTCTCTTATAATTTTGTTGAGCGGTAATGGCAGCCATGTGCGATTGAAGTGCCTGAATTCTAGAGTATGCTGTGGATGATGATGATGTTGTACCTTGCATTTGAGGCATATGAACATCAGCAAATGGCCTTGGTACACCAGTCATGATCGAATATAAAGAGTCGCTTCTATTATATGAATTTGAAGAAGCAGCTCCATTAGATGGACCGTAGAAATAAGGACGTGAAAGGCGATCATAATTTGGATTACTAAGATAATCCTCAAACATAATATCCGAATCGCTATCATCTTCATCACCTGAATCAATCAAATAGTAAGGATCACGCTGTAAAACTGCACTTTCATCGGTAAGATCAATACAATCATCGTCATCAATAATTTCATATGGTGCTTTATCTTTGCCAGATTCATCTAATTTTATTTTTTTAGATTGTTGTCTTTGTTGTTCAATTGCATCTAATTCTCTTTTAAGAGATGTTTGTGACATGAAGGAAGGTTCTGGTTTAAGTTTTAGTGTTTCTTGTAAAAGTGCATTAGAAGAGGAGGAAGAAGTTGAACTACTAGTTGCAGCATTATTTGAACCAGCATCTCCTAATTCCATTTGTAATTGAAGAGCAAATTCAAAATTTCTTTTATTCTCCATATCTAATTTTTCTGCAATTTCTCTTTGTGCTTTTATTTCATCGATATTGATACCCAACATGCTTAATTCTTCTGGATTATCTAAACCAGCTTCAACAAAAAAAGCGTAGGCATCATCATCTAATGAGATACTGTTGTGAACACTTGCGCCTGCTTTATTCAGACTTTTTTTTCCAGTGTTACTTTCATCATCGCTGATATCATGTACGAAATTATATTCATCCGCAGTTAAATCCAAGACTAAACTTGAAGCACCTGGACTATCGATATCTTGAGGAGTATCCGAAATAACTGATGTGTCTCGAATAGCAGCCAAATTGGGAGATCCATTGAAATCACTTTCAGTATCTGAAATTTCCAAAACATGGTAATCAGGTTCACTCATTTTTTTTAATAGAGAGTTAGAGAGAGAGAGAGAGAGAAAAACAAAGTAAAAGATAAAATGGCGGAAAGAATTTTCTATTATATTAAGCAATCAATCAAAAACCTAAAAAAAAAGTTTCTTTATTATAGTACAGTATTTAAACTTCAGATCGAGACATTTCAGACGCTTTCCAATTGAATTTTGGACGATTGTAATTGTATATTGAGATACAATTACTGCATGGCTTATCCGTTGGCCTGTTATCTGTTCAATACTCCATGAGATGGACTATCTGACCTACAACCAACTCCCGGTTCCTTCCCAGAATCCCGGTAATCTTTTTGTCCAACAACTCTTCACAAATAAACCCTAATTTCTGATATATTTATTATCACCCTCTTATTACATTTTACTTTTGTATTTTCCCAATTATCCCAATTAGGGTTTTTTCTATCCTTGATCACTTTTTGATCTGGCCAGGGCAAATAAAGCATATCAAAGATGCTACATGCCCACTGATCTTTTTTTTTTTTATTAAAGTTATTATAAATAGAATTATATGTTTAACCGTAGCCAATGAGTATTACTTGCTTTGACCAATAAAAGTATCATTTTCTCCTTGAAAAGAAATATATAAACGTATGCTGTATGACTAGCGAGGATACCCATAACATTAAACAGACTTAGTTTTAATTAGAAGCTTAGGTCAAAGAGCGAAAGTTATAATGCATTGAATTGCTTTATTATGGAGGAATCCTATTTTGAACTCTGTCTGATTTTTTCTTCTATATCAGCATCACTCTCGAGCAAGCAAGAAGCAGATGGTAATAAGCATCGAATGCTATTTTATATATACAACTATTTCAGATCGAACAACTATATCGCTCGATTCAAGATCAAGACATCCATATTTTTATGATTTTTCTGAAGATTAAATGTTGTTCAAATCATTGTATATTATGCGTGTACTACGTTATGATTTGATATTTTGTCTTGATGACAATTTATTAAACATAAACTTAAATTAATGCATATTGATGTTAAAATGATAGAGATTGTGAACTTTAGTAGGACTCTTTTTAGAATTTCCTTCTCTCTTAAAAAATTAACATAAATAGTATAATAAATCAAAAAGTGATATTTTCACATAGATTAAAACCTTTTTTAAAAGGTTCTTAGTGGCTTGAATAATGAGATGCTTTTTCTGATTTTATTGTGAGTTTAACTCATGTTGGTATCGACATAATAGTTGCTATTGACATTCTCAAGTCTCTTGTTTCGATATTTTAATGCCTAACGAGTTTGAAATGTGTGTTTACAATATATAGCAGCATCTGGTTTATGTGAGAAATGAGAGCGTACATAAGATATTTCAGAGAAAAAGTATGCGATTGAATGGCCTATGCATTTGACTACGCTATTATAGCACTTTAGTAAAATTGAAATAAATTATACATCTACCTACCATAAAAGTTTAGAATTTGTAGATAATGAAATGTGAAATGGATTAATACTTAAACAATTTTTTTTTAGAATAGTGATGTATTGCTGTATTATTTCGAGCGGCTACATGATGTATATTAAACACCTACTGCAATATAGCAATATTCCTATTTTGAAGTGAGAGAATGTGTATAAAAAAAACCACGCTTAAATATCAAGATTTACTCAAATTCACATGTATCTCCAATCTCCACAGAGTCCCAAAAAAAATGTTCATCCCTGCTCAATTTTCTTTTTCACTAAATAATACTAAGAAAAAAGTATACGATAATGTACCTGAGATGTTCAACTTTAATTCAAAAATACGTATCCTAAAATAATCTATTTCTAACAGTTGATATAACTTTTTTAGTGCTAATGTTTCAGATTTTACAGGTGTTTCGTTGTTATAAAATTTAAAACGTTGAGCCTTAATATCTTTGCAAAAGACTAATATATACTAACACTGAAATGTCAAAAGAATCTATAAGAATAATCTTGCCAAAATATTACACTTTTATTAACGATACATCCTTTGGATGTATTTATACACACTCATTATCATAACTATTACGAGGGTTTTACTATCTAAGAATGTTATATAAGATCGGATTTGCGATAATATATTTAAAAAAGAGTACAATAAAAGAGAATGTGTAATTAATCAGTTCTTCAGCTGTACAATAAAAACAAGATAAGGTTTATTTAGATATAAAAGTATTGCCTTTTATAATGATTTAGTGTTGAGTTCCTGAGATACAATTAAGAGCGGTATTGAACTATTAGATTTGTTTGAGAGTAATTTATGGATTGATGTTACTCAATCATAATTAAGCCGTGATTGTAGAGCTTGTGAATTGCCTTGTTTCAATGCTGCGCTTGTTGTGCCTGGATTGTGATTTGATATATCTTGACAGCTTGACAGCTACTTGAGTAATTAACCGCTGAGTGTTAAAGAGTATGGTGTCATGATTTGAGTGGTCCGAGCCTTTCGGTTAATTGATTGAGAAATAATAAACTAGGCGTTTTTTATATCCGATTCTAGAATTGTTCTTTCATATTCTAAATAGTAATCAATGGATTGTATAATCTATTGATTGGTTGTAGAAGGCGATAAATTATGATACTTGGTGGAATACAACATAATACCAAAATATAGGCGCGCTAGCTCATCATTGACTCAACTGATCTAAAATTGATTGAAAGAAATTGAACTCCAAAATTAAAGTGTTAATTTTTTGCAGCCACAGGGTAGATTCTACTTGTTGCATCCACAGTTCTGTGTAGTTACCCTGGTTAAGATTATGGCACAGTTTAGTAGGACATGTTCTGTATTGCTGTGTAATATGTTATAAGGCTCAGTTAATATCGTGCAATATGGAATTATGGTATCACATAGGTTTGATTGGATATATAAATATGTACTTATTTAGATTAGTCTTAATTAAAGAAGTTTGGATATAAAAGAGATGCTTTCCATCTTATAATAAAGTTCTTTAGTTTTTGTGTGTGATTTAATTTATTCAGTTCCTTTATTAAATTATACATTTTTTCTTGCAACAATATTTATCTTAAATCTTGTGGCAATTCATTCGCATGCGTTTGTTATTGTGTTCACTTTGAGTATCTCTTTATTATTGCTGCACTTTAATATTTCAAGTGGCATGAACTCTGTGAGTGATACTTGTAAATTAAGTTATTTTATGATTATCAAGCTTTTAGTATGTAATTCCACTGCACTGGTTAAGATTATGGCACAGTTTAGTAGGACATGTTCTGTTATGTATTGCTGTGTAATATGTTATAAAGCTCAGTTAATATCGTGTAATGTGGAATTATGGTATCACATAGGTTTGATTGGATATATAAATATGTACTTATTTAGATTAGTCTTAATTAAAGAAGTTTGGATATAAAAGAGATGCTTTCCATCTTATAATAAAGTTCTTTAGTTTTTGTGTGTGATTTAATTTAATCAGTTCCTTTATTAAATTATACATTTTTTCTTGCAACGATGTTTATCTCAAATCTTGTGGCAATTCAGCTTATACTCTATCTCTAGACCTTGCGAAATTCAAAAACTTAGCAACGTCTTAAACTACAAATTTATTACAGAAAGTGGTAGTTTTAATGAAATTCATGCACATTTTTTAAAAGGAATAAGGAAATAAAAAAAAGATATTGCTTACAAAAGTAGAAAGAATAATTAATCAATTCTTCCTCTGTGCAATAAGAAATAAAGAAAGGCCGCATTTATTTAGATATCAAAGTATGGCCTTTTATAACGATTTAGTGCTGAGTTTCTGAGATGCAGCTAAGGGTGCAGCATTGAACTATTATTAGATCTGTCTGTGCTGATCCAAGATACTATTTTCACACATAAGAAATTAAATGCCATCTCAAATAAACCTATAGTCAAACCTCAATTTAAGGACACTCGTGGTTTCTTTTAAAAAGTCACTTATATCGAGGACCTCCTTTAAATCAAATTTAAAACATAGATCAACTTCAATTTATGAAAGGAATAAAGGCGACTTAGATAATCACACCACATCCTTATTAATCCATGATACAAAAGCCTCCTTTATATCGAGGTTTCCGTTATATTGAGGTACCTTATATCGAGCTTTGACTGTATATATTTAAATACAACTTCATATCACCAAGCCAAAAAAATAAACTGTCTATTATGCACGTAGTAGACATCTCACTCAATTAAAGCTTACCTTACACAGTTGTCCCCTTTTTTTGCCCTTTTCACATATTGTACTTACAGAATGAATATAATTTGTTAATTACAATTATAACATTATTATTATCGTCTTTGTTCTCAATGCAATTTTACCTATTAATATAGTCTAACTATTAAAATTAATTCGCGTAGCATGTAATTGTTGTAAAGTGTTTGCCGCTGCCTGTTATACATATGGAAGCAATCCCGTTTATAAAAAGGAGTGGCAAAGTATATTTCATTATAATATATATACACATTAACAATTTGAGAAAATGTTAATTTTCTTTTGGATTGTAGTATATTTGTATTTAGTCTAATATTTGAGAGAGGTAAAAAATGTTATTGTGCGAATTTAATGAAATTCACCGTTGCCATGAAACATACTGCATGATTAAAGTGATAAAAACCACAAATAACGAGACGTTCAAAGGATTTATTCTCCTTGAATTTAATAAGTAATGTAATTCCTTATTCCTCATGAATATACAAGAAACTTTGGTAAATCCAATTAAAGTATTTGAATTTGTAGTGGAATTACATACTAAAAGCTTGATAATCATAAAATAACTTAATTTACAAGTATCACTCACAGAGTTCATGCCACTTGAAATATTAAAGTGCAGGCAGCAATAATAAAGAGATACTCAAAGTGAACACAATAACAAACGCATGCGAAAATACAAAATACTTTTGAACCAATACATGTCGTGTGAACGATAGCACCCTTGATCACAGTGCAATCGATTACACAAATGACATATATAC
>JAEPRC010000214.1:45820-58984 GCA_016758945.1 Mucor plumbeus
GTTTTCAATTATATTTAATCTTCAGAAATCTTTTGTAATAAAACTTTAGCTGATTATAATTGTATTTCTACCGCTTTTATTTTTATATTTTTTTTATTTTAGTAAACAACTTCGTTATTTACTGCAGAATTGAACAAAACTATTTTACTACCCTGCTTCAATTTACAATTATGAGTTGTTCCATCTACAACTACTACAGTACTATATTTTCTAATTTAAACATTCCCTACATATCATTGCATTGCAAAAAATAATAACTTCGGCAAACTTTTTTTGAACTTTCATACATCTCAGATGTGGCGGCGGTTTAAATTCAAGATTTTCTGATGAGGAAAAAATTGGATAAAAACGATCCTAAATTTTTAAAATGCAAAATTGGTAGCAAACGTGTATATTAACCTGGCTATCTTTATTAAGTAACCTCCACATAAAATTTAATTTTGTATCTAATGGTATACTTATTGAAAACGTTTATCACCAAAAATTTTGTAAAAAAAGCAAAAACATAAAAATCAGTTTTTAGTGATTTTAAAAATACTTTTATAGTAAAATTTTTAATTTAGTATTACAGACAAATAATGCAAAAAAATACTTATTATTTGAGGTATTATTTGTCACCCTAGCTTTATTTTTCATAGAGTTATTAGCTTTCTTCGAAAAAGTCAAATTTTGGACGAGGGTATACAGGGGAAAAATTCATGATTTTTCAAAATTGATTTATGGTAAAATATGATAAAGCCAAATAAAAGAATTATTTTTTGCTAATAAAGTATATGCTTAAAAGGTTGCTATCTCGAATTACAGTCCATTGAAGTTGTGTTTTTGTATGCTTTTAATTGAAATAGCTTTATAAATACTGTATGAGCTAGATTGGGATTTTTTGCTAGAATTACAGTATTTTTCTTTCTTATATATCTGTTTTAAAATATTGCTGTTTGAGATTACTTCAAAATTGCAAAATTTATCAACTAAAAAATAAATTTTGTGGTAACTTTTTTGGTATTTTAAGGTACATTCAGCATAAAACGGAGTTTGATAATTCAGGTCCCGTAATTCGAGCCTGATATGTAGTAAGTTTGTTCTTTGAAGGGGTTCTCTGGTGCAATCTGTAGGGCAACGTTGTAAAAAGTATTCTAAAATACACACTCTGACCTAATGTGCTCTCAGAGCACATGGATGTGCTCAAATGAGATGGTAAATAGGCTCATAAGGTCATCAATGCGCTCATATGAGAGTTATCTCAGTTATTGACCAAAAAGTTAATCAATGTAAAGTTGAATCAATCCACTTTTGACATACCATTGAATTGTATTTTCGATATAGATTTATGCAACTTAATCGTACTACAGAACAACAGTCGAACTTCAATTTAAAAAGTCCCTTATATCGAGGACCCCCTTTAAATCAAATTTAAAACACAGAACAACTTCAATTTATAAAAGGAATGAAGACATCTTAGATAATCACACCACATCCTTAATCCATGATAGTAATGACGAAATTGACGATATGGAAGAAACAAACGATGTTATTCCTGTAAATGAAGAAAATTCTAGCGAGTTTAGGCTATGTTACTTCAAACTTTGTTACTACAAATAATGAAGATTTCAAAATACTTAAAGCTTAAAGATATGGTAGATTTCTACCTACGATATAAAAAAAACCCGTAATACAATGCGGATGCAATCAAATTACATTAAATGGGTTTTTCTCAAAAGATTAGAAAACATTTTCAGTATTTACATCTAGTAAAAAAAAATTATGCCTAAAACTATCCTTTTTTTAATTTTGGGGCTAATAATATTATATTAAAATTAAGGGACATGTGGAAAGAAAAAATTCCAGTAAATGTAAATTCGAAATAAGGGATTTTAAGCTGTAAAATTTGTCTACCAGTCTTCGGTGGGTACAAAAACCTCCTTTATATCGAGGTTTCCGTTATATTGAGGGACCATACATCGAGGTTTGACTGTATGTTCTAATATTTAAATAGAGATGACATTGATTTTGCAGTAAATAACGAAGTTGTTTGATCTATCAGAATTAGGAATTACCGAATTACCAGTTTAGAATATTTGTCAAACCATGATGTTTGACATGCAAATTATACAATGCTGCATTCTATGCGTTTATCATCATGCTTCATATATAAATTGCAGTTGTGACTCAATTTAGTGGACTCACGGATGGAAACAAAATGTTCCATAAATCGAGCTTCCCCTAATTCTGCTGAGTCCACTATTAAATCGGAACACAAATGTAAATTTATAATAGGTAGCATAATGCAACCAATTTCTAACTATTTAACAACGTTTAAGGTATTATATTTTAGTATTATTTAGTATGAGGTTAGTTATAAAAAAAAGGGTACTACTCTCTGCCTCTCTAATTTTTTTGATGGCTGAATATATACTATGAAAATTCAATTTTTATTCGAGCAGGCGCCTATATAAGAAGTATCAAAACACATTTAAACTTGTAGAATATAGCTTTTTCGAGTATATAGAGCAATTTAATAAAACTCGTCGATTATAAAGTAGTAGTACAAATATAATTTGTTTTTATTGATTAATTAGGAAGAAAAGTCAATTAAAGTTTATGGAATGTAATTGTTCAGCCTCAATAAAAAATAAAAAATTAGTTTTTATTATTAGAAGATGTTTTCAAGAGGAACAAGTTTAACGACAAAGGCTTAATCTCAGCATGTCGCAACAACAAAGTTTATTATAGTACTTACAATATTCCGAATATTTCATGTCGTCCGCATGCGATTCGCCATTTTGATATACTATCATTATCATTAGCAAGTAGACTTAGCAATATTTTTCTTTACCAATTCTAGCTAAGTAACGGTTTTCAAGACAAAGCTTTATTATTATTCCTCTTTGTTTTTATGTATCTGATTCATAGAATTAAATAATTATAATAAGTAAAGATTTGCAAAGAACTAATACTCGGGGTAATCAACGGCCTGAAGATCGAACGTATACAATCTTCGCAGCTTATTGCGAACTCATTTGAAATTTTACTTCTTAAACATTGGAATTGCGTATCATGTTCCCAAATTATTTCGCAAATACTCTACATAGGATTCAATAGTCAAGCCTTGGAATGTTAAATAATTTTGGAATACACTCTGTTCGTTAAACTTTGGTATTTCTACTGCAGAGTGTAGAAGTGTAGCACCAGGTATCAGAGGTGTGCTTTTTTTTCTGAAAAACGTCAGGAACTATTGCAAACCCAAATTCCGTTGTTGCATCTGGAAAATTGTAACGTTCGTTAGTAATTAATAGGCTCTGAGAGGTTAGATCATCATGTTGTATAATGGAGCACCTAAGAACTTTTTTCGTTTAAATTACTTTCTAGCTTTTTGGTAATAGAATGATACTTTTGCTTATTATTTAATTACTAATAAGTTTCTTAAAAGCTTTTCTTAGAGCTCACCTCATTATTACATATTTTTGTTTCAGTGAATGCCATTTTAGACAATAAAGTCTTTCATTTAAAGAATACATTTGTGGTACTACATATATATATGCACTTGTAGTTACTTTTGATTCAAAGTTTTAGAAAAGTGCGTTACTATTTTAGTAGTGATTAGACATAATACCCTTGCAAAAATGTATTTTCAACATTAAAACCAAAATGCGTAGTACTGTGGGGTTTTCATATGATGCAAATTCAAATTGACAAAATACCTACGTAGTGGTATAGAGAGTGAAGTGACATTATAATTATTGTTACTTAAGTTGGAATAGTCTAATTTGTTGATCAATGTTCAAAAAGCGAAAATGCGATCGATGGCTTTTATGTTTATTATGCAACTTCTTGGTGAAACAATTGACTATTAAAAAAGGGTAATTTTTCGCTGTTTTTAAGGATTTATCCTACACTGTATATCTAATATATAAAAGTGCAGAGGCATAAGATGGAAAGTGTTTGTGCTTAATCATAAATTGCGTAGAATCAGTCTATTGCCAATCAAGATTATATCAAGTGGATCATATTGTGAACTTAATCTATAGATGAATACATATGTAGGTACATTACATGACTTGCAATTTATAGATGCGTGTGATATAATATTGAAATGTTGTATATAATGATGATCTAGGAATAATACATTGAATTACAAGTAAAATCTTATTAAAACAAACTAGATAAAAAGCGCTCTGAATGATAGTCCAAATAAACACACACTTAAAAACGAATACTAATATTCCATTTCTTTTGGGTTTAAAACTTAATTCAACAGTATTTTCGAAAATATAAAGCATTGGTCAATCCTGTGATTTATACAAAAGCATGTTAAAAAGTCATTGTACATGCATTTTGAGTATCATAATATTTACAACTGTAATTTTGTAAATAAGACAATATTTGGTTTAGTGCGTAAAAACCTTAAAAAAAAAAAAAAAAAAAAAATAAAGCCTACAGATCAAATGAATATCCCATTTTCTATATTAGTAATACTCAAATTGATATGCCAATTTCCAAAATGGAGCCCAAAGAGTAACGTGGATTAATACAAAATGAATCATGTATCGAATGATGCAAGTGAATGATTCATATTAATCATTTTATAAAAAGGAGGACATTTTTAGTCATGAAACATATACTTATTTACTCGGAATGAATTACGGAAATACTAAAGTTTATACATATAAAAAATAGCTCATGTTACTGAAATCTTTATTTTGTGTATATATGAACAAACATAAACATATATTTATATATAATGATATTTGCACTACATACTTGGCAAGTTACTTCTGACAATTTTTGATACAATCTAGGAGTTGAAAAAATATATATTTTTTTGTTATTATTATCTTTTTGAGATGTTTGATTTGGAAAGATTTTTTTTTTCTAGTAATAATAATATAGTAATTATTTCTCCTTGATTTAATTATGATAAATGCATGAGCGCATAGATATAAGCATCACGAGAAAAGATGAACAAGTATATTGTAAAATTTAAGCTATTAGAACTAATTATATCAAATCAAACCTCACCTGTCGTCATGGCTATATAACGAAAAAACTAGCTCATTTTTTTTTTTTTTTTTATAAAACTCTAGCACTTAGCCAATTTTAAGCCTTTGCTATATTTCTTTCTTCTTTTTATTTGGGTCCTTTTTTATTTTTTTCAAAAGGTAAATTAATATACAATATAATAACGATGCTATCACACATCAAAGATTTATTTCGCCAAAGAAAAGAAGGGCAACAGAGAAGATTTTTTAATAACACACATTTCATCAACAGACAACAGACGAATACAATGAATAATAATAATAATAATAATAATAATAATAATAATAATAATAATAATAACACTGTTCTTGTTGAACAACTACCTGCAATTCCAGAACAACAGCAAAATATCTTTAATCAAAAGAAACGCATAAAACAAATGTCTACAGATACAATCGTCGCTCAACCAACCGAAAAAGTCAATGCCGCTGAAGAATTGGCTAATTTGTTGGTTGAAGCTGATAATAAAAGAAGGAGCCAATTGCCTAATTACCCAGGACTAGAACGATTTGAAATGATTAAAAAACTTGGAGAGTAAAGTATTCTTTTACTTGCTGTTGTTGATATACAAATTACTTATTTCTGATTTATAGTGGTGCCTTCTCAAATGTATTTGAAGCTCGTGATTTAAAAACTGGTAAAAAAGTAGCTATCAAAGTAGCTCAAAAATCCCATCCCAATGATAAGGTAATACATACTATAAATATTCTCTTGATAAAATCTTATTGGTACTAATCCAAACTTTTAAGAATACCGGCCAGCGTCATTTGCATTCTAATATAATCAAAAAGCCTAGAGTAACTGAGGTAATTTATAATCTATGATATCATGGTTATGTAGCGTAAAAAAAAAACCTAAAGAATATTCTTTTTTTTTTTTTTTTTTTTTTGAAAAAATAGCGAGCCAACATTATGAAAGAAGTCGAAATCATGCGTAACGTCAGACATCCAAACATTGTGCAACTAATTCATTATATGGAATCTTACGATAACTATTTCCTAACGTTGGATCTATGTCAAGGCGGTGAACTGTTTAATCAAATTGTAAAATTAACTTATTTCAGTGAGAATTTATCAAGGCATGTCATTACTCAAGTTGCTTTGGCTGTTCGTCATCTTCATGAAGAATGTGGTGTTGTTCATCGTGATATCAAGCCCGAAAACATTTTGTTTGATCCAATCCCTATTATTCCTTCTAAAAAACGCATTTATCGTCCTACTGATAGTGCTGATAAAGAAGATGAAGGTGAATTTTTTCCTGGGATTGGTGGTGGTGGAATTGGAAATATTAAACTGGCTGATTTTGGCTTATCTAAAGTCATTTGGAATAGTTCTACATTGACTCCTTGTGGTACAGTTGGTTATACTGCACCAGAAATTGTAACCGATCAAAAGTAAAATATATTTAATATTTAATATATCCCCCGTAAACTCATAATTTGCTTAGATACTCTAAATCTGTAGACATGTGGGCTATCGGATGCGTACTCTATACTATTTTATGTGGGTTTCCTCCTTTTTACGATGAATCTATTCCTATACTAACTGAAAAAGTGGCTCGCGGTCAATATACCTATTTAAGTCCTTGGTGGGATACAATGTCTGATTCAGTAAAAGATTTAATTTCGCATTTATTATGTGTAGATGTTAAAAAGAGATATACCATTGATCAGTTTCTTAATCATCCTTGGATTAAAGAAGAACCATTCATTAGAAATGATTACATTCCAGTGATGTCAGTAAAGAAAAATCAACCATTGCAAGCAATTGCCGCAAATAATCGATACGAACAACACAAACAAGAACAAAAAGAGCAGCAAGAAATGGAAGCAATGATTCAACAAGCTGCTAAATCTAATATATTAACACCACCTGAAATTGAGCAAGATGATGATCTAATGATGGACGATGATAATAGCTTAATTTATACTACCCCAGATGCAGCTACCCTTCGAGGTATTTTTGACATTACATACGCAGTTCAACGTATGGGAGAAGAACAATCGTTGAATAACATACATCAAAAGCAAAACCTTATTGAACCAATGCAACCAGCGCAACAGCAACAGCAACAGAAACAGAAACAGAAACAAAAACAGCAACAACAAAATGTAGTACAAGTGCCATTAGCGCAACAAATGCATAATTTACCAATGGCACAAGAATTAGCAAAACATAGCCGTGGAGTAGCAAACCCAATTAATTACCGTAATCACAAACCAAAGAATCAACAACCAGCCCCACATAATATGTTTGGTAATCCTCAAACATTTCAGTTGGACATGAATAAAGCAACGCTTATAAAGAATCGTAAAATGAAGGCTTATTAAAGAATAGGAATATAGTGTGTACATAGTTTCGAGGGAGTTAAAAAAAATTGAATAAAAATTACATATCATAGTTTCATGCAAAAAAAAAAAAAAAAAAAAAAAAAAAAAAAAAAAAAAAAAAAAAAAAAAAAAACAACTTTTGTTTCCATTTCTTTTATATATAAAAATGTCGTTTATTATAGCACCAGGAGAGAAAGACCAAAATTATTACGATGAAGAAACTGAATTGTAAATAAAGTATAAATACCATGGTATCTATTATAAATTAACCGTATGGTATCATAGCAACAGCATGGGGTTACCAAGTAATGATGATTCATCAAGAGCAGGAAAGCGACGTGTATCTACAGTTCATATTGAATCCAATGGGATTTTACAAAATGCACAAGCAAAGTTTGCATATGATAAATTAGTATCTGCTTGTGCGGATTTTTTGGGCACAACAACTGTCGTAGACAGTAATGTGATACATTTTGCTGAATCTATTTTAGCAGTGGTTGGATCACCTATGACATTAGATTCTGCCGAGGTCAAGCGCCGTTTGGAACAAGTACTGCCAGTAAGTCATGATTTTCGCTACCATAGAGGCATGACCATATCAGACAAAGACTGTACCGTACTATGTAGTCTTGCTGATCGAGTTATTAATTTACCCGTTGGACAAGAAAGTAATCTGAACATTGTCGATAATGATGATAATATTCAACAAAAACAACAACAATATCAACAACAGCAGCAAAATCGATTTGAAAATGGAGATGTTCATTACATCAGACATGACATGACCAAATTTGAAGAACCACTTCCCAAGCAATTACCTAGTTTTGTCGAAGCTAATTCGGAAATTGGTGAAACGGATAATGTTGAATATGATTTGGATGTTACACCATATGATAGTGAAATTGATGATGATCCTCCTATTCGTATGAGTGTGGCATGAAAAGCGGTGTGTGAAGGTGGCTTATATTAAACTAATATAAAAAATAAATAAAAAGTATCCTTTTTTTCATACGATATTCTTTACTTATATTACATTATGAGTTGTCATTCATGTGGAGGTTGCTTCACTGGAACAGGCTGCTCTACAGCTAAACTTTCAAAAAAGGAGGCATTAAATGATTCAGCTCGGTTTCAATCATTATTAGACCTTGCAATGGCACAGCAGCAGTCGATGGAGCAACACAAAGAGCATGACCATGTAATACCCACCATTATGTCTGAATTGTCGAAAAACGTATATGCATCGCAAACTGTACTTTTCAAAGCATTTGATGAACTGGGGTTGGTTCAATTTTTAAGCTTGGCAACGCAATTATACACAACAAATATTCTCGGTGTTCATATCGCTTGGGCGGCAGAATATTGTAAAGGAGATGTTGAAGAGTTGTTAAGAATTTTATCTAATGGAACAAAAGAAAAAAAAACTCTGTTATTGCAGTATTGTGATGATCAAGCTGAAATGCATGAAATGTTTGGACAATTAACGACAGGATCTGTAGGAAGAGTCAGTAATAACAATAGTATGAAAGCTTAAGACACCGTACAATGATATACCAGCAGTTAGAGCTGCTTTACATAGTTTTATTGTGTATTTTACATTATTTGTTTATGTTGATTTATATAATAAATCTTGATTTTTTAAAACGTATACTTTGCAAGTTGGTCGTTTTCGCCGAACTGGTTTTAATTGCTAATTGTAACTGATGCTTTGAAAAGAAGAATCGAAAGTTGGCTGTATGTAATAACTTTTGAATAAGAGGGGTAAGGGTTAAGAATTAGAAATATTATATGTTTAATAACTAAAATTAAATCTCGTTGCTTTGTGTTTAGCCATGTTTATGCAAATGGCATTGATCTTATACATAAATTACTAGATGTTTTCAAAAGAAAAAAAGAAAAAATAAAATATAAAAAAAAGTGTCTCTGAAACATTGATATGTTATAAACTGTGAAAAAACAGCAAGGCTTTGGCTAATTATGCTACGCAAGCTTCTTAACAACGAGATATTTAAAACCTCAGGTTGAGTTTATTAAGCAACAGAAACCCCAATGTTTTATTTTGATGCTTTAATACTAATTAAAAAAATAAGATAAATAGAAATGGGTCCTTTGAAAATATTTTGTAACATTTCGAGTATATCCCTGCATTTTTTATTTCCTGATTATTTATTGTAAAAAGGACACGCTCCAATTTTAAATCTGATCATATAATACTATATAAGCAGATATTTACACCTGTCAGAGCTTAAATTCAAAAAGGGTTCAAATGGATAAAAAATCCATGAAAATGCGAAAATGTTTAATAACTCACAAAAATGCATAGCAAGTTGACTTTGTGTATCAAGTATTTTAGGCTTAGTTTTTTGCTTTAAATCGATTTGTATAGTTTTTAAAAACATTTTTTTTTACAAAATTCCTAGTAAATTCAATGTCAAATTTTAGCGGTTTTTGGTCAAAAAGTATACTTATTTCAAATACACTTCTAAATATTTTATTTTCACTTGATGCACAACAGAATTATCTATAGATCGAGTATTTATTTACAACTGTAGGCCTATTTTCCGTAAAGATATTCGATTTTTTCATCACTTTTTTCTTTTCCCAATTCAGAAAGATGAGTATTCACAAGGGAAAAATATTGGGTTTTTTTTATCAAAATCAATCCTCAATTTTCTCTGCGAAAAATCAATATTTTTTGACAAGACAAAATAAAATAGGCATCTACAAATGAGCACTGTTATTTGAATCCAAAAGGGCAAATCAGCCTCGCCTTCATGACATTCTATTCAATGAAAATATGCCAAATTATGCCTATTTTTGACGTTTGAAAAAAAGTGTTCTCCAAATCATTTGAAACTAAAATATGTAATAGAAAATCATCAAACAACTGTTTTTTAAGCTCTAGCGACATTGCCGTAGCTTAATTTTTTGTCGAGAAATACCGTGTTAAAAGTTGGCTTTAAATATTTAAGCAGTGCAGTGATCTCCTTTTTCAAATTTAACGACACTCACTACACTAACCAGCCTTGGTCAATTAAGGCTTACTTATACGGCTAAAGATTTGGTCATGATTTTATTTTGTTGTTTTTTTTTCAGCTTGTTTAAATTTCAATACCAAGTATTTAAAGGATTTATTCTAAATTATAGCATTCGTTTAGTAATAAATGCTTACTGTAGATTTGTTTCTCAGTATCTCGTGTATGTTTTTCTTTTTCTTTTTTCTGTCATAAACTCATTAAAACGCTCTTTGTTATTATAATGTTTACCCTTTTATGTGAAGCTCATTTCATGAAGCACTACATTTGATCGACACGCCCAATAATTCAAAATTTTAAAACTCAATTTTAAAAATCAAAAGCGTCTTGCTTAGTCCAAAAAGATATTTCCCCCCCCCCTTTGTGTTGAAGAGTTATGTATGGGGCACGCAGCTCTTTTCAAAGCCCTGAATATACCAATAATCCGCCATGGCAGAAATTACTTTGGGTTAAACAAAACTATCCAGATAATTATGTAGATGGTACATTTTTAGAAGAACTTCAACGTAACGGTAAAGATACCACTATTATTGTCGCAAATAAACAAAAAAAAAAAAAAACTAACCAAGAAACTAATATAGTAAACGTTCGTTCCTATAATTATTGGACAATGGTATATGAATCTGGAGTAATTACGCAACAAGTTAGCAGCGTTGTTATATTCATTGCCATTTTTATATATCTTCAAATTCATTCTTTATCTGGAAATCACTTAATATGGACAGGTTCTTTGCTTACAGGTGTAGGATATATATCTTGGGATTTAATTATACGGAGTAACTATGAATTTAAACGTATGTAAATATATATATATATATTAAAAAAAGCAGATCAGCGTATTGAGTGTATATATAATATATAGGTCAACGCATTGCTAAAAGTGCATTCTTTTTTTTCATTACATTATTGGGATTATCGCCTATTTTAAAAACATTGACCAGCCAAACAAGCGATGATACAATTTGGGCATTAACAGTATGTTGTTTTCTTGCCAATGTGTTATTTCATGATTATAAAACACAAGCCAAAATTATAAAGTAAATCAGAATTATACAGCATACATTTTAAATAACCCACTAAATATAATCTATAGAATTCCAGGCTCATTATCAACAAATGCAGCCATATTTGCATCCGTTTTACTAGCATCTCGACTAGATACAAATGTTGATGTATTTGGTTTATTATCATTTGCAGTAGAATGGTTCTCGCTGTTTCCTATTTTTAGAAGACATCTTAAAGATCTGAATCCATTGATACAGATTGGTGTTACAGTAGCAATGTTACTTACTTGTGTAGCATTATTTATTCAAATCTCAAAAGCAGTAGTTTGTTTATATATACTGGGTTTTTGTTTTTTAACTTTTATATGTCCGTATTGGCTTATTTTCATTCAAAAGTATAAAAAGTAAGTTTATATATATATTTACATTATAAACATGAAACCAACTAATAACTCGAATAGTGAAATTCATGGGCCATGGGATGAAGCAAGACCAAGATTACAAAGAACAAATAGACGTAACGTGTATAGAAAAAGAACCAGCAATTAAAAGCATGATACAAATATGTAGCTATTATTGTATCACATTGATTTTCATGTGGTAGTTGAAAACCAAAAAAAAAAAAAAAAAAAAAAAAAAAACTCTTTTTCATGATTCAATGTTGGATTGTGCATGGTAAATTTAAACTATGCTAAAAACAAAAAATCAGATCATAAATAAGACCATCAAGATATTATCTGTTTTTATATGCACAATGTCGTCATGCTTGAAATTAATTTTATAATAATAATAATAATAATAATAAAAAGAAACTTTGTTTTATTGTGTGCAGTAGTAAAATATTAATAGAAAGAAAGAAAAAAAAAGTGGGGGGAGGGTTAAATACAGCTTATATAAAAGAGAAAAAGAGAGAAAAAGTATATACAAGGTGGTAATAGTCGTTTTAATTCAAGTGATATTGTTGTTGATGATGATGGTGATGATAAAGTGTTAAAGAAGAAGAAGATGGTGATAAAGATAATGCTGTATCTGTTGTTGTTGTTGTAATTGGCGTAATTGTATCATTAGATAACTTTCGAACATTTTTTGAAGTTGCCTTTGGTTTATCATACAAATGGCATTTATGAGCATGGCGATACCAAAGCATGTAATTATTCTTCTTTTTTCCATTACAAGCAGATACAAAACGATGACATTGATGACAAAGGCCTTCAATCATGTCACCCTTTCCCATGCGCTGTTCTAATGGTTTCATAAATGATTTTCCAGATACAGAAGAAATGCCATGGTAAAATTGTTTGTGGTACCTGTGATATTATATTGTTAGCTTTGGATAAAATAATACTAGATACAACTATGGCTTACCAATAAGCACTGTTTTTTAGTTGTAGCCATTTTCCAGGCTGACAACTATCACAATAGCCTTCTTTCAAGTGGCCAGTAAATCGAACCCATTTAGGAGTATAATTATCGCCATCATAGCGCAATTTCTGTCTACGTGGCATAGTAGCAAGTAATTGATTGTTATCATTAATAGAACTAGTTGTAGAAGTGTTTATATCTTCATAATGTAGCATTGAATCTGACGGAATCATATAATCTTGATGTTGTTGATGTTGATGTTGCTGTTGATGTTGCTGTTGCTGTTGCTGTTGCTGTTGCTGTTGCTGTTGCTGTTGCTGTTGCTGTTGCTGTTGCTGTTGCTGTTGCTGTTGCTGTTGCTGTTGCTGTTGCTGTTGCTGTTGCTGTTGCTGTTGCT
>JAEPRC010000215.1:0-57504 GCA_016758945.1 Mucor plumbeus
AAGTTAATTTATATATCGTTAAAAAGAGAAAAGTTTTTCCTACATGATATTATTTTGTCAAATAAATGAGACGCTCTGAGACATAGTTGCATTGAAAGAACCAGTATTTTGCAAAACACCCGAAGCACTTTTCCGTTGACAGTACTATTATTCATATTTAATTCACTCATCCAATTAGTATATAAACCTTCTCTATAAGCTCATAATAAAACGGTACTTTTTACGTTGTTGAATTTATTTTAAACAAGTCTCGATAAATCAACTACATCAACTTTAGTCAACTACTCCCTTCTCCCTTGTACCATAGCTGCACTACCAATATAATAAATAATAGGCAAAAAACCGACAATAAAGATCCTACGTTCTCCGTGATATAATCGCCTGTAGTCTTCATTATTTTATTATATTGAAAATAATCGTTATTTACTTATAACTCTTAGTTACCCCTTAAAATCATGATTACCTAAATAGATATGGGAACATCGGATATGCAACCATGGTACAGATATTGACATATCGCTTTTAATATATATATATTAATTTATTTATATAAAGTCTCGATTAATCACTTTTTTCCGCAAATAGCCACAATACTAAGGTAAAAACCAATGTGGCGAAGTCTCTAATAATGTAGAATATACAGTAATTACAATAGACATATGACATGTGTATCATGTTCATAACAATATTTGATAAAAAAGGTATTGCCCTACTATATTGTGTATAGTAATTGTTCAATTAAAAACTACACCTTGTTAGATGTGTTATTGTAAACAATGATCTGTCAAATGCAGCAATAAAGTAATACGGATAATTTGAAAAAAATAAGATAAAAAAGTATATGATCAAAAAAATTTATAAGCATTTGCTATATTCTATTTCAGTATTTAAATAAATAATATATTGGAGTATACCTGCAAAATATGCATGAATAAGTATATAAGACCTATGTAATGATTCATATTAAATAGCAGTAAAGTAGCTACATGAATTATTTCAGTAATTAATCATATAAATACTCAAGCAGAAACAGATATTAAAACAATAGTGAAAAGATCTGTTTTATTCTTCTATGTCATCTTAATAATTTAATCAAATAAATATATTAAAACACAATCCTCAATATTTTTTAATACTGCTTGTCAAATATTAATCTCCCTTAATACATAGTAAGTATATTGCCAAAAGCAATATTGAAAAATACATTAGTAACATCAACGTCCACCCCAAAGTAATACTTCTTTCTAATAGCCTAAACTATTATCTCAAGAACATAGTACTCATTACAACCTACCAATTAGGAAATTTATGAAAACAACCATTATTTAAATTAGCACATAATTAGAAAACACGTTTTTTAATTAAGACAGCACATGATTGTTATGTCAAGATACATCATAGGTCTCATATCCAAGGTCTCAGTCTATAATTGATGTTATAGTAGATCAATACAGATGCATTGATCTACATCATATTCTTAGATAGTAAAACCCTCGTAATAGTTATAATAATGAGTATATATAAATACATTCAAAGGATGTATCGTTAATAAAAGTGTAATATTTTGGCAAGATTATTCTTACAAATTCTTTTGATATTTCAATGATGTTAATAATTTCCTTAAAAACACTGTCTAATATGCATAGTAGAAGTGTATGATATGTGCGAAAGAATTTTCTATGAAAAGTGGCGGTATGGGTTCGGTAAATATACAAAAATTTATGAAGCATCAATGTTAGTAGTTCATTCTTGAGTACCATTTAATTATTAGTAGTTTCTTTAAAACTATATTTTACACCTTTGATTTATCCGAGTTAATGTGTAAATGGGGAAATGAAACACAAAAAAACTTTAACCTATCTTATATGGAGCGTTTTAGATAGTTGAAATTTTTATAAAATTAAACAATAATTCGAAATTGAGTTTTGAGGCTGTTGCACTTTATAGACAGCACATATACGTAGTATAACATAAAACATATCTTGACTTCATTAGTTATCTACTATCCACTATTTTTGAAAAGCTTTTGAATGCGTTTTTTAAGAATACTCTTTTCCTCTCTTTGAAAAAAATAAAGTAATTGGAAAATTGCTCTAAATCAATGAATATTAATCCAAAGGGACAACAATTTTCAAGATATTTATACTAAAACTGTAACAATATCTAAATCTATATTTCTAACATCTCATTAATTTTCTAGTTAAATTATAAGAACCAAACGCGCTTTTTTTTTTTTTTTTTTTTTTTTTTTTTTTTCAATTGGATTTCGTGGCTAAGCAAACTAAATCAGTCAAAACCAGCATATATACAGTATATTTTAAATTACTGTACATACTGAAAATCATGTTAACTCATAATTTTTTTTATTAACACTTTCGTATGTATTCCTTTGTAAAATCAATATCAAAATTATTACACATTCAAATCCTCAATTCTAGGTATGGGGATAATAAATAGTGTCAACTATAACCCTTGGATACGATCAATTTGAAGGATTGTTTTGAACTATCAGCTAGAACAAAAACTAGAAATAACTATTTAGATAAAAAGTAAAGCTTATGAACAGTACATACGCATTTGTTTCTATATAATAGCTATAAAATTGGTTGAATTAAGCGTTAGTTTAAACTAATATATCGATTTATGTGTTGTCATATTGAAATATGAATGACCTATTTTTATTTATGCTTATTGTAGACTTTTTCAAATAGATGAGATATAATCCCTAAACATTCAAGTGCTGCGAATACTTTATTGCATATGGGCTAGATGAGGGTCCTTAATTATATTCTGTCTTACAATATTTTCTATAAAGTAAATTTGAATGTTATGCACATACAACCTTTGTGACCAGATATGTGCATACACTGATGCATAACATACATTGACACACACAGAAATGGTCGCACGACACAACGAAAATAAAATAAAATAAAATAGGATCTACATCTTTTAACTCTACAAGGTTGATAAAAATCGGGTTTATAGCATCTTACTTACATGCTGATAAGCGTTGTTTATTGTTTTAATATAAATATTCATTATCAAACATTTTATTTATTTGAATAATGTAATATTGTGACAAAAGCTAAAAAACTTCATTTCTACTGTCATTAATCTTAGTTTAAGCTGCGTATCAGTAAATCATCAATTTACGAATGACAAACGTTACAAAAATCAACTATTTCAGAAATTTTCTTATTTATATGTGTCTGTATTATCCGAACATCCGAGAAAACAGTGTTTATTCGTATCTTTAATCGTATGATTCAGTCTCTCTTTTTTTTTTTTTTTTTTTTTTTTTTTAAGAAGCTTAACTGCAGAAAGAATATGTTAATAATGTTGATGCTTATCAGAGCAAATATTTGTTGTTCCAAAGTTGTTGGGTTGGTGATGAGATTGAAAAAAAAAAAAAAAAAAAAAAAAAAAAAGAGAAATAGAGTTTTTTTTTTACACAAAACGGGGTTCGTTTCCATATAAAACTAGTAGCTCCTTGATATGAAATGCAATTAAAAAATACAAGATTATTTCAATTAAAATGGTCGAATTCACCGAATTCCTCATGCTTTAGTCCAGAAATTTCGAAACGTTTAAGCGGCTAAAGAATGTCGATCAAGTCTCAGAATTGTTTATTTGATTTGCAAGGGATGATTTACTATATAATGCAGGTATTCTATAGGCTTAATTGCGTGAGTACAATATAACAATGAAATTTTATTATATGAACAAATGCATGTAGTATTATCAGAACTTATTATATTTGATACAATAGAATTACATATGCTTAGTGAATGGGTTAACAAATGTTGCCATTTACAAATGAAACAGTTGTATTTGATTTAAATATAGATTTTTATATGTAGTACCATTTTATAATTTTGTGTGAGTATAGAAATGGAGTACACTTTCCACCGTAACACGTAATATTAGGTGTAACATAATTGCTAAATGTATACATCAGATTGGACCCACCCCTTCTCCCATCTCTCCTTCCCGAGAATTGTGAATAATTTTCTCTCCTTATAACATATTAGAAGAGCTAAACTAACATGCTGTGTGTATGTAGATTTTTTTTTTATTATTAAATTAAGAATAATGATTTCTAGTATGTGTTATTTGGAGAGATATAGGTTTAACTTTTACAATGGATTATTAATAAATGAAAGAGAGAGAAAGTACGTTATAAAATGTATTGATTTAAAGTAAAAGAGCAACGGCACCAACAGCAACACCAGCAACGCCCATCAAACCAGCCTTAATACCTGAAGCAGCACTGGTAGAAGGAGAGGAAGAGGCAGAAGCAGAGGCAGAGGCAGATGCGGAAGCAGCACCAGAAGCAGAAGCAGCACCAGATGAAGCAGCAGAAGCTACAGGGGCAGCAGATGAAGAAACAGTAGCATTGGAGGTACCAGGAGCAGCACCAATGATAGTAAAGTAAGTAGAGTAAGTAGTGGCACCATTGCTACCAGTTAAAGCGAGAGCATCTATATTTTTGACATGTATTAATAAAAAATAAAATAAAATAAAAACAATCCACTTTTGTCAATTACTATAAGAACTTACATGAGGGACCAGTTTCGACATTAGAAGGAACATTCCATGAATAAGAAGGAGGGCTAACAGGAATAGCAGCAGAAAGAATATTAGGGATTGCAGTTTCCAAGTTAGCAGAACCACCCTTCATCAAAGCAATAGAGTTAATTGTAGTGGAAGGATTGGTGCTAGCAGTATCAACGGTCCTAAATCACAAAATCAATGATTTAGTAAATAAAACAACATAATGGCATTGTACAAAATATATTTCAGCTTACCAAGTAATAGTGTATGGGGTACCAGCAGTAATAACAACCTAAAGACAATAAATAGATAATCAATATACATGAACTTATCGAAATAATAAAAGCTATACTTACACCATAACCAGGCAAATTAACAGCGACACCAGCATTGGGGGTAGCAGTTTGAGCATAAACAGTAGATGCAACAGCAACAAAGATAGCAGCGACAGAGAACTTCATTTTTTTAAAAAAAAAAGATTGATAGAGAGAAAGAGAAAAGAGAAACAATTCCCCATTATAAAGTTTTGTAACTCTTTTATATATTAAATCAAAAAATAAACATGTGTAACATCAACCGTGCACCACAAACACTCACTATAATGGCAAATATAATATTTATAGACATGCCAATAAAACAAAATCAATTGGCTCCTATTTAAAAACCCATAACTAAAGCAATTATTGGTTCAAATGCTTAAATGAAACTTTCAGTTAAATGTAGCTGGAGTTACACGAAAGTATGTACTGTAAAATCCACGTGTTTTTCGTGATGGATTGGTAGTGATAGTAGTGGTAGTAGTAGTAAAAAGCGAAATTCCTTTTAAAGGGAGTGAGGGAGATCCCTTTTAATTTCGGAGGCTATTGTAATTTCTCTTATTTTCTGCCCTTGCATCCATTGAATCAAAATTAAATTCAATTACAATTATAGATTTAACAAACATAAACACACAATTTGTTTGAAGCGGAAGTTATGATGAGGAGTTTTTTTTTTTTTTTTTTTTCTTTAATTGACCCCTAGAATCAAATAAATTGATCAATGATTGGCTGTAGAATGCCAAATTCCTTATTAGTATATGAGTTCATTGGAATGTGCAGTTCTTTAATGACCTATCTTTCTTTAAAAAAGATGTTATAGATAAATATAATTTATTATTATATAAAATTTATATTCTGTATAATATAGATTTATCTGTATCTAGTTATACATAAAATATACATAAAATAGTTACATTAAGGTAGAACAAATAAATATCTTGATAAATTTATGCATAACATGGCATTAATTTAGTAACTTCATGTAGAGATTGCCGATTGACTTTTATCAATATTGAACATTATAATAATGGCCCCTAGCATTTACATATTAAAAAGGTTTTTGACGTTATTACGGAACATTTATTATATTCTTCCATAAACATTTCTTGATCCTCCTTTTTTTTTTTTTTCTTTCTTTTCTCATTTTTTTCACTCTTCCTTTTTCTTAAAAAAAACATATGAATTAATTACTATAATGACAATAAATAAATCAATGTAAGTTGGAATGGAGAAAAAAATACTAGATAATAGACACTCATATATAAATTATATAGACATGGAAAAGACCAAATAAATAATGGTATTTTTACGCATGAAAGAGCCCTTTTAAAAAACAATACCTAATAATTTTTCTATAATTTTTTTTTTTTTTTTTTTTTTTTTTTTTTTTTTTTTTTTTTAGCATCTGTTCCGATACATCTTTCATCATCAAATACCACACAACCAACAACTATACATTCCATATATACAGAGTTACAAGATAAAAAATCATTACTAAGTGAATCAACATTAGCCAATCAACAACTTAAAAGTGATGATATTTACAACAATTGGGATCAAGAACCAATTTCATTCAATGAAATTCATGAAATATTTATGAATTATGAAATCAAATATGGGTTTCAACATGAAAATACCCGCAACATGTACGATCATCTGTTAACCATGCTAAATTCAAGGTCTGCTCGTATGTCAACTAAATTAGCCCTATGGACGCTTCATGCGGACTATATAGGCGGTGAACATAGCAATTATAGGAAATGGTATTTTGCTGCTCATCTAGGCTTAGATGATGGTCATACTCCAAGTAATAGCCCAACTGGTTTACTTTTATCAGAAGCTAAAAGAGAATGGAGAGAAAGAATGGAGTCCATGTCAGATCACGATCGTATAGCGCATTTAGCTCTGTATCTACTGATTTGGGGTGAAGCTGCTACGCTAAGATATGCACCTGAATTACTTTGCTATCTATTTTATATTGCTGAAGGTTATAGAACAAGCTTAAATGAGCCTGGTTTTACTGTGCCACCATTCTTGGATGCAGTTGTTTCGCCACTTTATAATTTTATAAGAGATCAAAGCTATCAAATTATAAAAGGTCATTACGTACGCCGTGAAAAAGACCATTATCAAATTGTTGGTTATGATGATATTAATCAATTATTCTGGGATAGAGGTGCTATTGCAAATTTATCATTGCTCGATAATGGTGGATATTTAAAAGATATTCCAAAGGAAAGCCGTTATCTTTTTCTCGGCAAAGTAGACTGGAATAATGCTTTTAAAAAGACATTTTATGAAACTCGTTCTTGGTTTCATTTACTCTCTAATTTCTCTCGTGTTTGGATTATACATGCTGCTTCATTCTGGTATTATATGGCTGCAAGCGTGGATTTTATTTATCTAGATAAAAAGCAGCAAAATGGAAGTAAAGATTCTACTACAATTGATATGCCTGTGAAATTATCTGTGGTTGGCTTGGGCGGTCTTGTTGCAATTCTGCTTATGGCAGCTGCTACTATTGCTGAATTCAATTATTTAAAACTATCTCTCAAAACATCAAGCATTTTAACTACAAGGTTATTCTTTTTGGCTTTCATGGCTTGCTGTCATATTGCTTGCTCTGTTTATATATTGAAATTTGATCAAACGAGTAAATTAGCATTGATTTTATCCTCGTGTCAATTGGGTGTTGGTACTTTAGTATCAATTATCTTGGTAATTGTTCCTTCTGCTAATTTATTTCATCGTCAAAAATCAAGTCGATCTCTTTCTTGCAAAGCATTTACAGCTAATTTTGCTTCAATGGTGGGCGATGATAGATTTTTGTCTGTATTATTATGGATCTGTGTATTCAGTTGTAAATTTCTGGAAACTTATTTCTTTTTGGCATTATCATTTCGTGATGCTTTATCTGTAACAACATTGATGCACCTCAATAATTGTAGTGCTGATCCTTTACTTGGTCATTGGCTTTGTTCAATTATGCCTATATTGACCACTGCTCTCATGTTTTCGGTGGAATTAGTCTTGTTCTTTTTAGATACGTATCTTTGGTATGTTATTTGGAGCACTATATTCTCGGTTTCCCAATCCATGCGTCTTGGTATATCTGTAATGACATCTTGGAAACAATTGTTTATAAAATTACCTCATCAGATGTTCTCCAAAGTAACTGCTACCAAAGAATTTATATCAGTTCATATGCGTCGTATGGCTTGTTCTCAAATGTGGAATGCAATTATTATTAGCATGTATAGAGACCATTTATTATCTGTAAATCATCTTCAATATTTACTCTATCAAGTTCATTTGGATCAAGATGAACAAGGAATCACTAAAAGAGAACTTCATGCTCCACCCATTTTTGACCCTGAACTATCGCTTAATATGGAGAATTATTTTCCAAAACAATCAGAAGCTGAAAGAAGATTATCTTTCTTTGCGCAAAGTCTTTCAACACAATTCCCATTACCATGTTCTGTTCAAACAATGCCAATTTTTACAGTATTTACACCACATTATGCTGAAAAAATGTTGCTTTCACTAAGAGAAATTATACGCGAAGAAGATTCAACAACTAGAGTTACACTACTGGAATATTTAAAACGTCTTCATCCAAGTGAATGGAATAATTTTGTCAAAGATACCATGTTTATTGCAGAAGAAAATCAAGTGCCATCTAAACCTTCCGAAAAAGATGATTTACCATTTTACTGTATTGGATTTAAATCTTCAGCCCCTGAATATACTTTGCGTACTCGTGTTTGGGCTTCATTGCGTGCTCAAACTTTATATCGTACCATAAACGGATTTATGAATTATGCTCGTGCATTGAAGATATTACACCGCATTGAAAATCCTGATTTAAATGATCCCCCATCCATCTCGTTAAACAAAACTAGCAACAAAGATGATATTCAAACAGATGATGATATATCGACTGTGAATAACAACACGATAGATGAACAAGATCACAAACAAAAGACTGAAAACCTCTTGGATATAATTGCAAATCAGAAATTCCGTTTCTTGGTAGCAATGCAAAGATATGCAAAATTCAATCAAGAAGAAGCAGCCAATTGTGAATTTTTGTTAACAGAATATCCTCATCTTCAAGTTGCTTATATTGACGAAGAATTGAATCCAGATACTCAACAAACTACTTATTATTCAGTCTTGATTGATGGTCATTGTGATACATTGCCAAACAATAAGCGTGTACCAAAATATCGTGTTAAGTTACCTGGAAATCCAATCTTGGGTGATGGTAAATCAGATAATCAAAATCATGCTCTTATCTTTTACAGAGGAGAGTATTTACAGCTTGTGGATGCTAATCAAGATAATTATCTCGAGGAATGTTTAAAGATTCGTAGTATATTTGGTGAATTTGAACAACAAGGTCAAAACCAATCATTAGAACAAGTGTACGCCCTTTCTACTAAATCCAAAACCTCTAAAAAGGACAAGAAGAAAGAACATCCTCAATCTCCTGTTGCTATTGTAGGTGCTCGTGAATATATTTTCTCTGAAAATGTAGGTATGCTGGGTGATGTTGCTGCTGGCAAAGAACAGACATTTGGTACTCTTACTCAACGTATTATGGCCAAGATAGGCGGCCGTTTACATTATGGTCACCCTGATTTCTTGAATGCTGTATTTATGACTACTAGAGGTGGAGTTTCTAAAGCTCAACGAGGTTTACATTTGAATGAAGATATTTATGCTGGTATAAATGCTTTAATTCGTGGTGGTCGCATCAAGCACACTGAATATTTACAGTGCGGTAAAGGAAGAGATCTTGGATTTTGTTCAATTCTTAATTTTACAACCAAAATCGGTACTGGTATGGGTGAACAATTGTTGTCTCGAGAATATTATTATTTGGGTACTCAACTTCCTTTGGATCGATTCTTGACATTTTACTATGCTCATGCTGGATTCCATATGAATAATATAATGATTATTTTTGCTGTTCAAGTATTTCTGTTTTGTATGGCATTGGTGGGTACAATGGCTGCTGGGTTACCGCATTGTACAGGTAATAATTGCTTCGATGTGAGACCTGTTTATGATTGGTTGCAAAGATGTATTTTGTCCATTTTCATGGTGTTTTTTATTGCATTTTTACCATTGTTTTTGCAAGAATTAACTGAAAAGGGAACAGGCCGATCCATTTGGCGTTTAGTGAAACAGTTTTTATCATTATCGCCCTTGTTTGAGGTGTTTGTTACTCAAATTTATGCAAATGCAGTCTTATCAAATCTCAGTTTTGGAGGAGCAAGATATATTGCTACTGGAAGAGGATTTGCTACATCTAGATTGCCATTCTCTGTTTTGTATTCTCGTTTTGCACATCCTAGTATCTATTTTGGAGCGCGTACCATGTTCATGCTATTCTTTGTGTCATTGGCATTATGGATTCCTCATTTGATCTACTTCTGGGCTACTGTTGCATCTCTTTTGGTATCGCCATTTGTGTTCAATCCTCATCAGTTTGTGTTTATGGAATTTATCAATGACTATAGAGAGTTCTTGGGTTGGTTATCTCGTGGTAATTCTTCAAGATCTTATGACCATTCTTGGATATCATTCTGTCGTCAAATTCGTACACAAGTTACAGGAAATAAAAAGAAAGCGAGACAAAATTCCACCATGTCTGGTAATAAACCTATTGTAGCTGTTCCTCGTGCTCATTTATCAAGTATCTTTTTTGCCGAAATAATGATGCCTTTAATTCAAAGTGTATTGTGCGTCGCATGCTATACTTTTTACAAGAGTCGTGAACAAGTAGATACTTATGGTGCTCTTAAAAATCCTGTCAATACACAATTAGGTCCATTAGGTGCTTTAGGCCGTATCTTATTTATTTCTGTGTCTCCTATTGCATTCAATGCCATCATGTTAATATTTGTGCAATTAATGTCTCTTATTGGATGTAGATTAAAAAGAACCGGGTTCTACATGTCCATGCTGGCTCATACATTAGCAGTTCTTGGTTTTATCTTATTTTATGAAGTTTTATGGACATTGGAGAGATTTCAAGTGCGGTCTACTTTACTTGGCCTATTGTCTGTGTTTGCAGTGCAACGATTCATATTCAAATCATTTGTAGCCATTTTTTTAACTCGAGAACTTCATCATGATGCAACAAATCGAGCATGGTGGTCTGGTAGATGGGGTAAAAGTCATGTAAGTATTATGTTTCGCTTTCTAATAAATATTCTAATACTTAAATTTGTTCATAGGTTGGGAATCTTGCTGCCAGAGAATACATTTGCAAGATTGTTGAAATGTCAGTATTTACAACCGATTTTATTCTGGGGCATTTGATTCTATTTGGGTTATTCCCATTCACACTGATACCCTCTATTGATCGAATTCATTCACTTATCTTGTTCTGGTTAAGGCCATCTAAACAAATTCGTCCATCTGTATTACCTACAAAAGAAAGAAAAAGACGTAGAAAAATCGCTTTCATTTATGGTCCCCTTTTTGTTCTTGTTTTATTATGGTTTGCTGCCCTTATAATATTGCCTCCAAAATTATCTCCTAAATTACCATTAGCATATCAAATGATTGCCAAGTATTTCTAAAATTAAAAAAAGACTTATATTATTGTATGATTTATGAACTTGTAGCTTTTTTTTTTATATTCAAAATTTGGTAATAATCATATTTATCAAAGCGTATACTATCTAATTTGACAATAAAAAAGTGCACATTATTAACAGGTTGCTCTTCATTTGAATATTTTACAGTATGACTAATTGCATGCTTCCCTTTCTATGTTTCTTTTTTTTTTCTCGTGCATTGATTTTACGCATTTACTGTTGAAACTCTTGACAGCTTTAAAATTTGTAATTTGCTCTCGTTTTCTTTCAAAATGTCTGATTTAATACAAGACTACGCTTCATTCTATAATGTTATAAAGTTATCGGAATTTTTTTCTAATCAGAAAAGTAATATTATTAAAATAAAATACGATTAAGATATCAATTTTTTGTAAAAACTTTAAAACATATTGGTTTCCATCACGTTCTAAATGTAATAATAATAATATATATAAAGGTTTGATGAGATTTTAATGCTGTTTTTTCGTGTTATTATACATATAATAATGTATTATTTAGTTCATCAATAATTAAAATTCAGTCAATTGAGATGATCTGGCGTCTAGAATCTGCAACAAAAAAAAAAAAAAAAAAAAAAGGAGCAAATCGTAACTAACATCGTTAATGATAGTGCAGTAAATAACGAAGTTGTTTATTAAAATAAAAAAATATAAAAATAAAAGGGGTAGAAATACAATTATAATCAGCTAAAGTTTTATTACAAAAGATTTCTGAAGATTAAATATAATTGAAAAAGTATGAGGGTATTTATAGTGATTTAGAGAACTTGTATACCATCAGACTTGAATGGAGTAATCTTCTAATTTTGAGTTGTTGTTACTGATATCATATTGAAAGAATAAATCATGCAAAGCATCGACCATAAAGGGTTATGTGTCAAGTGCGACAATGTGGGCCTTTTGGGAGCTATTGGCTATATCTATTTAGGTAACCCTGATTTTAAGGTGTGAATTCTAATGTGTGCTTGAAATCTTATTTATTGGTAGTGTAATTATGACACAGGGAAATAGTTATTGAATTGGGTAAAATACTTCTTGGTATATATGTCATTTGTGTAATCGATTGCACTTTGATCAAAAGTACTATCGTTCACACGACACGTATTGTTTCAAAAGTATTTTGTATTTTCGCATGCGTTTGTTATTATGTTCGCTTTGAGTATCTCTTTATTATTTCTGCACTGTAATATTTCAAGTGGCATGAACTCTGTGAGTGATACTTGTAAATTAAGTTATTTTATGATTATCAAGCTTTTAGTATGTAATTCCACTGCAGATAGGACAATTGCCTACCACGGTTGCAAGCTGACGCATATATATATATATTACCCTACAAGCCATTCATATTAGACATTTTATATACCACTATGGCCTCCTGTATGCTCTCAGAGCACATGGATGTGCTCAAGTGAGACCGTCAATAGGTTTATGAAGTCATCGATGCACTCGTAGTATGAGAGTATCTCAGATATTGACTGAAAAGTCAATTAACGAAAAGTCAAAAAATAGTATTTCTAATTATAGATTTCTTTTGCTTGGCTAATTACGAAGTTTATTATAAATGTGGATTATTATTATGTACGCCAAATATTTCGAAAGATGTGGGCATTCAAAATTTCCAAATTTTTGAAGTTTCAAATTTGATGTGGCCACAAGCACATCGGTGTTATTTAAAAAGAGTGTTTATAATATGTACTTTACTTAAAACTGATGTTGAAATATTCCAATATACACTATTATAATTTCTCGGTGAATATACTTGAAAATTGAACCAAAAGTTGTATACAGAAAAATTATTCATTTTATCATGCACAGTATGCATTACTACGATGGCCAGATGTTTCTGCTTATTGGGAGAATAAACAGCATATACATGATTAATGCTTATATTGTCAGTCTAAATTTCTTCTCAGCGAATATATATGGTTGTTGAATTTTTATCAATCATCTGACCTACATTTTCTATTAAGATTCAAGAGTAACACAGAAGATATATACCTAACAATTTAAAATATTAGTAAGCTAAAAAGCATATGTAAAAAAAAAAGTATTCAGAAATTTGATCACATTTGGTAAATTTATAAATTAAAATAAAGTTTGACATTAAATACAACTGAATTTTACAATGTGTGAAACTCGACTAGACAAAAAAAACCAAAAAAAGTAGAAGTTGCTATTTATTATAGTAAAAAAGAACTATTTGAAAGAAAAAATAATGCATAGGAGATTTGTCCCTATATACCATTGCACTGCAAAAAATAATAATTTCGACGAATCTTTTCTGAATTTTCATACATCTCAGGTGTGGCGGCAATTTAAAATAAATACTTTCTGATGATGAAAAAATTGATAAAAACAATCCTAAATTTTAAAATGCTAAGTTAGCATTGAAAGTGTATAGTAACGTAACCTTCTTTATCAAATAACCTCAACATGAAATTTAATTTTGCATTTAACCGTATATTTATTGAAAACCTTTGTCACCAAAAATTTAGCAAAAAAAGCAAAAACATAAAAACCAGTTTTTAGTGATTCTAAAAATACTTTTATAGTTAAATCCTAAAGTTAGTGTTACAGACAAATAACGCAAAAAAATACCTATTATTTGAAGCATTATTTGTCATTCTAGCAGTATTTTTCATAAAGTTATTAGCTTTCTTTGAAAAAGTCAAATTTTGGACGAGGGTATACAAGGAGAAATTGGTGTTTTTTTCGAGATTAATTTTATAATAAAATATAATAAAACTAAATAAAAGAAGCGTTTTTGGCTTATAAAGTATATTCTTAAACGGTTGCTATCTCGAGTTACAGTCCATTGAAGTTGCATTTTTGTACACTTTTAATAGAAATAGCTTTATAAATAGTATATGAGCTTAATTGGGATTTTTGCTAGATTTATTTTCCTCTTTTATATATCTATTTTAAAATATTACTCTTCAAGATTGCTTTAAAATTGCAAGAGCTATCAACTAAAAAGTAGATTTTATGGCAATTTTCTCGGTATTTTAAGATACAGTCTGTATAAAACGGAGTTTGATAATTTGGGCCTCACTATGGGAAAAAACGCAAAAATAGCAATTTTAAAATTTTCAGTCATTTATTTCTTTACATAAAATTATTATAAAGGTATACCTTTCCAATAACATCTTCATGTAAAACAGTTTCTGCAGTGATTGTCATAGTAGTTTTGTCAGAAAAGTTATAGTTTATATCTCATTTTACACCTTTTTTCCCGTAGTGCTGTAATGATTCACATTACATGACAACATATAAAAGTGCATGAATTAGTTTCAGTTGGAAAAAGATACATATAAATACTTGGACGTCAAAACAGATATATGGAACTTTAGTGAAAATATCTGTTCTCAAACATCCCGTTCACATCCCCAATTCTTATTATCTTTTACTTAAATAAATTATAATAAATCACTACCACAATTATTATAAATACTTACTTGTCCCCATATTATTTACATTTAATATATAGTAAGTATAGACCATATAATAATTGTAACAATTAGAGTAACACCAAACACTACCTCTTAGTACATCGTTCTTACCAACTACTACTCCGTTGGCTTCCAGATAATTGTACTTCTTACAAGTGCCTTCTAGTTCGAGTTGGATATGTAGTAAATCTATTCTTTGAAGGGAGTTTTTGGTACAGTCTTTAGGTCATCAACATTGTAAAAAGTATTTTAAAATACGCACTATGATCTCCTGCTCCTGTATGCTCTCAGAGCACATGGATGTGCTTGAATTATTCTTAAAATTTATAAATAAAATACAATTTAAAAAGACAATAATGTATCAGCTTTTCCAACTGTATATAAAAACTAAAAGAAGTCTCTAGTTTATTAAGATATTTAAAAGTATGGGTCTTTTATATCAGTTCATTATTTACTACTGAGAATACAGTATAACTATAGAACCAATAGATCACTATGATAAGTATTTATCCATATTGATTTAACGAATCAGGAAAACATTATGTTGAGCGCTTTTCCTAGCTGATACGTTTTATATTTAGTATTTGTCTTGTTCTTGTTTAATTTGTTGATGGAAGGTCCGTGCCTGGAGATCTAATAAGTATATTAATAGCGCCGCCTATTAATGTTGAGTTTGACATGAGTTAATTGTGCTACTGAGCCACATGGGAAAGTAGAATATCCGTAGTTGATACTTTCTTCCGAAGTATCGGTTATATTATGGATTTGGCTAAGCCAAAATCATAGTATCTTGTTTATCAGATTAAATGTAGATTTGTAGAAGGTGATAGGAATAAGACATTTCTTCAACTTTTGTTTTATCTTGTTAAATATTTTGATACTCCCATTTACTAATATTTGTTCAATTTTTATCTTGCGTGGAAAATATTATACTTTTAATGATACTAAGGTACTGAAACTTTATAGCAGCATTTTAACTAGGATTATGTTGTTCCATTTGCTTTCGAAATTTACAAACGTATGCATTTATGTGTTTATGTAGTTGTAGTAGTAATTCTATCGGTTTTTTATATCATGCATCATGCAGTAAATACATTTTCTTTTTCACAATAGTATATAGTAGGCTTAACATAGCTTGCTATTTTATATAAAAAGGTGTGAAATTTAGATCTTTCATAATCTATTGAGAATTGCTTTTTTTGTTCGTTTCCAGTGTGGTTGACACCATCTGTATAACATGCATAATTTTTTGTGTTTCCTTTTTCTTTTCGTTA
Organism: Mucor plumbeus; assembly: GCA_016758945.1. Classification (NCBI taxonomy): domain Eukaryota; kingdom Fungi; phylum Mucoromycota; class Mucoromycetes; order Mucorales; family Mucoraceae; genus Mucor; species Mucor plumbeus. The sequence continues at coordinate 16,235 of JAEPRC010000215.1, forward strand.
TTTGCCAATTCTTATAATAAAGCAAGTACATTAATTAGCTAAACAGATAGAGAAGGATATCCTGTTCATGCATAATGCATGTTTTATAATGACCAATAAATGTAGTACACTGTGTATACTCTTCACCTTTCATCATGTTCCACCCTCGTAGAAATTTTCAATCAAAAATGTTGATATATTATGCTAAATAAGTGATAGTGTTGTAATACGATGCAGACCATATTTGATCGGATTAAAGAAGACTGATTTTATTTTAATTGAGTGTAAATATAATATAGGTCCGAGTTATGACAATAATCTATTTTAGTTTCAATATCATCAACTTTTATTCACAGGAGCAGCTACGAGAAGGTGTAGACTAACTGTTTTAAGCTATGAGATTCCAAAATGTTAAACCCTTGATTTTATAAAGTGATGAGACAAATACATTCTCATATGGTCCACTAAAATGCGCTACAAAGAGATTCTAACAATAATCGCCATATGAGGTATGTCTCTCAAACTCTATCCCAACTACTAAATCCAGCTCACTACGGACCTGAGAAGCCCAGTAAAGATAGCTCCACAATCAACGCCAAGTGGTAAAACAATCAAGAAATTAGTATAGCCTTCTATATGATTCACTAAAAGAATTCTCTAGAATGTCGTCTGATAATTGCTATATGACAAAACTCCATTTGAACAACTTTAAAGATGAAAAAGTTTAAAAGAAATACCATTTATTCGAATGCAAAGAATCTTTCTTAAATAAATTTAAACGAGAATAAAGAGAAACCGCCAGGCTTATGAGAAGTTTTGCAGTTCAAAGAAAAAACAAAACACACAGTTAGGAAACATAGACTTTGGAACTACTTATACCATCATGGCGTCAATGACTACAACAATTCTAGAATGGTTCCTCATTCGCAGTTTCAGTTTTTATGTAAGTAATAGTCCACCATATACTAATAAGAGTCAGAAGAACTAAACCAAGTGATGTGAAAACTCTTACGTCAAGGGTTATTGAGGGAAGCGAAGATGTGTCTATTAAACATTTGCAAGATTTTATCCAGCATTTCGTAAATATATTCCCCATATGTTTGAATAAAAACTGCTAAAATAGCCTCTACTTTCTGGGCAATTTGACCTTACACAGTGTCCAAATTTACTCGAAAAAGTGGGCGAGGTTTTCAAACATTTGGTAAATCAAGAATGGAAGAACTGTATGTTAGTTTTGACAATAAATATTAAACGCCGTTATCATATTTTGCTTTTTTCGATGGACGAATAATAATTTTGCCCACAAGGACGGGCACAAGATCGAGATTTTTCCTTGAAAAAAAACTGTAAAATAATCGACGCAAAGTTACAAAACGGATTGCGTAAGTTGGATTAGCGTATTGAGTGTTTTCTGTGGAAATATATATTCTGTGTTTAGCTAAATAATGTTTGTCAAAATGCTCCTACAGATTTCTCTCTCAAACTTTGGTATTGCAAAATTGAGATTTTTAAATTGATAATTATCACTTTTCCTATCTAAGAGTAAAACAATATACGGCATTATGTAGAGCATAATTATATCTACATATTAAGCTATTATATGCAAGTTTAGTTTCATGGAGAAAATCAAACTTTTTTATATTTTTTAAACTTTAGGTATACCAAATACAAGGGAAACCGCTTGGAAGAATAGCGCGTTCGTATAGTGTAAGGGTTAAAGTAGCAATTACGTTTGATGCATTTGACAACTGCTTGCCCATGAACATTTGAATTTTTATTTTTTATTTTTATTTTGTTAATGACTATGCAACAAAAACTACATTTCTAAAACTTTATCAATTTTTTGGTAACATAAAATGACTTGAGGAGACTCTATCCTTGATGTTATAGTTCTGGCAAGAATATATATCGCTATCAAACACCCCTCTATCGACAGTAATTCCAAGTGACATCTCAATGCAGCGAATAACCATGCAGTGACAATGGCTTTTTGTGATTTCTCGATCCGAAAAATTATGGTACTATAGTAAATTAGAATTAAAAAGCTTTTATCATTTGCAAATCAACCTGAAAGAAAACTTTTGAAATGCCAGATGTTTATTTTCGTGCTATAAACCAATAAGATTAACTACCTTAGTCTTTTAATTACAGCGGGTGTTTCTTTCTGGGTGCAAACATCATCATTAAAACTGCAACAATTACATTTTAGTTACTCATTCGCCCCCCTTCCCCTTTATTTCATTTATACATTTTGGTTGCCTTTTTTATTCTTTCTTTTTTTGACAAAGAAGAGAGTTTATCTTGATTTACGAAAAAAGCTATAGTTTGAAGAATATTCAAAGAGGGCCTGGCCTGGCATTAAACGCACGCTTTTTTTTTTTATTTTGAGTTTTTTTTTTTTCGTTCAGCATCTGAAACGTTTTGTTAAAAACTTGATTCTGCATATAATTTAGAACTGAAATACTCGATAAAGATAACTGGAAAAGCCTAGAATCATAAAATAGTACACTATTACATTAAAAAAGCTTCTTCCTATCAACAAATTAAGCTTAATCACCATAGCAACCAAAAAATCAAATTTCAACAACAGCGACATTAAGCAAACTTGTCAGTAAACAATAGCATACAACAATAATGAGTGGAGGAAATATCAAAGTTGTTGTTCGTTGTCGTCCTATGAATGCCAGAGGTAGCTACATTCTCATCCAATATAAGCATATTTATAGATGAAATACTAATCATTTGTATCACACTATAGAAATTGCTCGTGGAGCAGTAGGTTTGATTCGTATGGATGGTGATCAAACAATTATTAGTAGACCTCCTGATCAAAGAACAGGAAAGGAGTCGGAAGATGTAAAAGCATTTACATTTGATAAATCTTATTGGTCTGCAGACAAAAATGATCCTCGTTATGCCGACCAAGAGACAGTTTATAATGATATGGGTGAAGAATTATTAGATCATGCTTTTGGTGGCTACAATTGCTGTATTTTTGCATGTAAATATTAAAATAAACAATACGACAAAAATCAAATTTATCTAAATTTGTATAATAGATGGTCAAACTGGTTCTGGTAAATCTTATTCAATGGTAAAATTCTCGAAGTATAAAAAGTTGGTGCCTGAAAATATGATAAATTCTAATAATTTGGTTAGATGGGTTATGGTGAGGATATTGGCATTATACCTCGTACATGCTCAGAATTGTTCAATCGTATTATCTCAAATTCACAACCCAATCTAACATATCGTGTGGAAGTATCTTATATCGAAATCTACAATGAAAAAGTTCGCGATTTGTTAAATCCAAAAAATAAAGGCAATTTGAAAGTAAGAGAACATCCTTCATTAGGGCCATACGTTGAGGATTTATCTCGATTAGTTGTAACATCATTTGACGATATTGAACACTTAATGGATGAAGGAAATAAGGTAAACAAATACATATTTACAGCTACATGTCAGTATTAAATTTTATATTTAGGCGAGAACAGTAGCTGCAACAAATATGAATGAGACATCATCTAGATCCCATGCAGTATTTACGCTATTTTTAACACAAAAAAGACTGGATGACTTAACAAAATTAGAAACAGAGAAAGTTGCTAGAATTAGGTAGATATTATCAGATCAGAAATTGATGAAGTTATATTAACATTATGTATGAATAAAGTTTGGTTGATTTAGCTGGTAGTGAACGTGCTAATAGTACAGGTGCAACTGGAGCTAGACTTAAAGAAGGTGCAAATATCAATCGTTCATTAACAACACTCGGTAAAGTTATTGCTGGCTTAGCAGAGCAATCGTCTCAAGAAGGAAAACGAGGCAAAAAGAAGGAAGTTTTTATACCCTACAGAGATTCTGTAAGCATTTATAGTGCATAAAGTTTCATTCTTCTGGACTAATAGTATTAATTTTTAGGTATTGACATGGCTACTAAAAGATTCACTAGGTGGTAATTCTAAAACAGCAATGATTGCAGCAATTTCTCAAGCAGATTATGATGAAACTCTTAGTACTCTAAGATATGCAGATCAAGCAAAACGAATTAAGAATAAGGCTATTGTGAATGAAGATCCAAATGCTAAATTAATTCGAGACCTTAAAGATGAACTTGATCAACTTCGCGATAGATTACGTACTTATGCACCAGAGGAAGTTGAGCAATTGACAGCTTCTAGTGCTTATAAAACTGCAAATTCAAGTACGAGTGCATCTCGTGGATCAGTATCAGCAACGGCAACAGGAGGAGCAGCGGGCATGACCTCTGACAAAAAGGCGTTATCCGAATTTGAAATTATGGATAGTTCAGGCAAAAAGAAAAAGATGTCCAAAGAAGAAATTATTGAACAGTTACAAAGTTCTGAAAAACTGTTGGCAAATTTGAATGAAAGTTGGGAAGAAAAACTAAAGAAAACCGAAGAAATTCATTTTGAACGAGAAAAATCATTGAAAGAATTAGGAATTACAATCGAAAAGAATGATATGGGTGTTTATACCCCAAAAACTATACCTTTTATCGTTAATTTGAATGAAGATCCACTCATGTCTGAATGTTTGATGTATCAAATTAAGCCTGGTTTCACAAGATTAGGAAGACAAGAAAGCGATGTTCAAGCTGATATTCGTCTAAGTGGCTCCAATATTCAAGTTGATCATTGCACGTTTGAAAATAAGAATGGTACAGTAACGCTACATCCAGGAACAGATTCATTAACTATGGTAAATGGTTTGCGCATAACAGCACCACGCCAATTGAAAAGTGGATATCGTATCATTCTTGGATACTATCATATCTTTAGGTTCAACAATCCTGAAGAAGTCCGAAAAGAACGCGATTTACAAAAGATGGCCATTGAAAATAGTATGAGTGGTGCTACAACACCTGCTTTGATGGATGATAGCTCTCGACCTGATTCACCTTCATCAGATGTTTCAGAAGTTATTGATTGGAATTATGCTCGACGAGAAGCTGCTTTAAATCATTATGGAACAGAGGAATTTGAAGGATTTAAAGATGAAGAATTGGATAGTTTATATGATAATTTGTCAAAAGTTAGAAATTCAAGAAGAACACGTTCTGAAAGTAGAGCTGACAATGAAGATGATAATGTTTCATCAACTACAAGAGATTCTTTTAGAAATTCATCTTCTGCAACAATGATTGGAGCTGATGGTGCTGAAAGTATTTGTACAGATTTATCAGTTGCTCACTCTGATTTTCTTGAAGAAAAACTAAAACAAGAGAAAGATCGTATGCAAAAAGAATTAGATAATCAAAAGCGATTATTTGAAGCTAAAATTCATCGAATGTCTAGACAGTATTCACATCAACAAATGGAACCTGGAGTCAATGTACCTATTTATACACAAGAACAAATTACAATGATTCAAAAAGTACTATTGAAATGGAGGCAATTAAGAACAGTGGATATGGCAGAAGTTGTATTGACCAACGCAGTCATGTTGAAAGAAGCAAATATTATATCAAGAGAACTCAAAAAGCAAGTGTTGTATCAATTCGCAGTAATTGAAGATGAACCATTTTCAAATCCTTTGTCATTTTGGGAGCCAACATCAGCACTGCATCAATTTGAAACAGATGAAGATACTATGTTGATGTCTACACCAAAACCTTGTGTTGGCGTTCGGGTCATTGACAAGAAGAATCAGGTCATTTATGTTTGGTCACTTGAAAAACTAAAGCAACGGCTTCACAAGATGCGAAATCTATATAATTTTATGGATAAACCATTATATAGAAAGCATTTCAACTGGGAAGACCCTTTCTTTGAAAATCCATGTCCTAAATATACATTTATTGGCGCAGCTTCGATATCTTTGCGTAACTTGATATCACAACAACCATATCAAAGTGTAACTGAAATTATTTGTCATAGTACTGGCCAAGTAAGAGGAAAATTAACAATTTTGGTTTCACCTATTGCTCGGTCTGCTGCTATCGTGAATGATAGTATCAAACTATCACTAACGAGCCATCATCAACCTACATTTCCAGAAAATGATCAAGACGACGATGAGGATGAAGATGAAGATGATGATAAGAACAAAGATCATAATGATCAGACAACATTACAATGTGGTCAAAATTTGCTTTTTGAAATACAATTACTAGAATTTAGTGGTATTAGTGAATCTGAATTTACAGATGTACATATTCAATTCAAATTATCATCTTTTGGTGGTATTGCATCTCATTCGCCGGCTGAAAAAATCTTTGCTACTGAACCAGCCAACTATTTTGAAAACAATCCTGTCAAATTAGGCTTTAAACAGACATTATCATTGACAGTAACACCAAATGTACTCGAAATTCTTCAGGATGGATTCATTTCGTTTGAAGTGTTTGGCCAGGCACAACCAAGAGTACTTTTGCAACAAGAAAGATGGGATGATCAAAGAGAAAGGCCACGTTTGGTTGATTTATTCGTAGCACAGCAACAAAAATCTCAAACAAGCTTATCACATATAAACGACCATACATCTGTTAAATCATCTTCAGGTAGTAGTAGTGGGGATTCAACTATTGCTTCTTTGGAACGTAGATCAGAAGAAGAACTGTTAACTGCAGAGCGCCATGATATCGTAGCATGGGTAGAAGTAAGAGAATTATCTCCTTCAGGCGAATACAGTCCTGTGCAGATACTTTCTAAAAGTCCAATGGATAAGGGCTATTTTATATTGAGACAAGGGCTACAAAGAAGAATTTGCTTTACATTATCTCATACATCAGGCCGTCAATTTGAATGGACAAAGATTAAGAAAGCTTCAGTAGGTCATGTTCGTTTACTAGATGGAAAAGGTCGTATTTTAGAATCACCAGCACAAGAAAATATACCTATCAAGCTTCTCAATAAGCAACAAGTCTTTTATAACTCTGATGGTACAAGCCGTATTATTGGACAAGGCGCTTGGGATAGTTCACAGCATGAATGTATTTTTTTGAATCGCCTTACTGATCCTAATAGTCGTGTTATTCTCAATTTACGATGGGAAGTAGAAGCCGAAAGATGTGAAAAACCAGTACAATTCAATATGGATATTGCACTACAAATTCAAGGCAGAGATAGATCAACAGGAGGAGGAAAATTTAGCAGTTTCAGAAAACTACTTTACCCAAGTGGTAAGCAATTGAGCAAATACAGTGGTGTTTTCTTGGTTCACTTGAAACCTCCAATGACAAGAAGATTGAGTCAATTATGGCGACTAAATACTGCATCCAAATATGTTCATGGAGAGGAATTTTTAGGTTCATGGAGACCTCGTGGAGTATCTTTGGTAAATGATTTTACCCATATCCAAGAATTTATTAAACGTAAAAACCAAGTTGCATTTACAAGACAAGTCTTGGTGTTGAAGGATGCCGAAAAGGGCAATATTTTGTCACCCAAATCATCACTATCATCATCATCGGATACAGCTGTTGCTGATACTGTAAATGAAGATGATAAACAAGCTTTAGTAAAAAGAGTAATTGACTTATGGCAACTCAAATTGGGAACAGATAAAGACATTGTTATCAGTCAAGATCCACCTATTGTAATAGAAGCTGCTATACCATTAATACAAGAACCTCTGTCTATTTCAAAATTAATTGCCGAAGTAGAATTAATCACACAATCGTAAGCATTAATGAAATCATTACATAAACAACCATACTAATAGTCCACAAATAGCGCCAACATTTCCAAAAAGGGGTACTTACTATATCAAGAAGATGCAGCACAAGATCTATGGGTGAAACGCTGGTTTGTTATCCGACGTCCTTATATTTATATCTATACCAACGAAACAGAATCAGACGAGCAGGGCGTTATAAATGTAGCCTCTGTGCGAATTGATTATAATGAAGCTTTGGAAAAAATGATACAGGTACGAGAGACTGTGCAATGCAGATGTTTATCAATATTAATTATTTTTATAGCGTTCAAATGTGTTTGCTCTTTATACCAATAACAATGCCTATACCTTACAATCTGGAACCCGTCAAGATATGATTAGTTGGATACAAATCATTGACCTAAAGTATCCAATGGACAATTTGCTGCCTTGAGAGGCTCATTTACGAAGAACATATAGCGTGATATGTGAAAATATAAAATATATATTTACGTTCTATGTAACTGTTATCTTCAAATAAATTAATATCTTCCAAATTGTGAACCATTTTTATTAATGGATAGCTCGGTCTAAATGAATCTTATTTTCCTTTACTAACCCGCAATTGTAAATACAGAAGCTAAAATTGTACCTGCTTAAGTCGAGTTTTTTTTTATGTACACATATTGTACTGGATATAGGTTTCATTTGATCTTACAGTGCTTCCGCACTCAATTTACTGAAATTTCGAGAATAAATTGACCAACTTTTTGAATTTCTATTTCTTCGTAGCTATTTTTTTTAAAAATGAATTTATTTCACGAAAATGATAGAAATGGAATTGTAGGTAAGTCTGGCAAGTAAGCATTTGTCTTCGTCGTGGCCTTCAAAGGTTCAATTTAGATAGAAAAAATGAACTAAAAAAAAAAACAATTTAAAGGTATAAATTACGATTCTGAAAATACGTTTAACCCTAAAAAAAAAAAAAAAAAAAAAAAAGACTATTGTACATCAAGCAAAAGAAAGGAGTTATTAACTTTAATTCAACCAGCTTTGGATAAAAACATTGCCAATTCTAATGATGTTGCTTATTTTATGCCTGAATCAATGGTAAAAAAAATAAACAGCAGATTCTAGAAATTGCTTTGTTCATCAGTGTCCGTTATCTGATAAGGCTCATGCAAAAACTACCACTGTATTAGAAAAATTTAGATCAAAATTCTCCATAATAGGGCTTTTGTCATAAACCTGTCAGCTTAATCTATGATTATCTTACCCCCAATTGTATTGCATATCAATCTACAGCTTATGCAAGACATTTCATTATTAACCATTACTGCGACACAACTAATGATCACTTACAATACCAACTTGCCTGTATCCAGGTTTAGTGTAATTTAGTAACACTGTGCCCTGAAGTCTAGTTTCATAAGGTAAATTAGACTCTTAAATTAATTTAGTATAAATACCATCTTGCTCTTATAATTCCTTTTTATTTCCTTATCGATTCTCTCATCTATTAACTTATTATGTATTCTGAAATAAACTTATACTGCTATACATAAACAAATAGTCCTTGCTGTCTGTGATTCTTGTCCCTTATATAATAGAACCCTGATAGTTTTGCTGTCGGTTTTTTATGATTATAATTAAAGTAGGCTTCCGATGGTTTTCGGGTGGAAACTATTAATTTTTATATGAAAATAGAAGAGTTAATAACATAACTTAAGTGCATTGGCCAAGCATTGACCTAAAATTGACCTAAAATTGATTGCAAAAATTAAGTATTAAATTAAGATAATATTTGTTCGTATTTAATAGGTGAATCCAGCTGAAAATTACCCTGCATTTTTTGTTTCGATGAAAAATATCAATTCTTTGTTGAGATAATTAAAATTAAATTCAAATTACAACTTAAATCTATCATACTTTAGTTTCAAATTTGATTTGATGATGATGATAACAAAATCATCGAAAAATGATTCAAAAAACAAAATTATCCAATGGCTTGTGAACTGCAAAGTAAGTTGAGCTAGAGTATAATATTTTTTGTACAATTTAAGATTTTGCATCTACCTAAACAAAATTTGGGCAAATGTTTCACATTTCACATTAAATTTTGCGGAAAATGCAATTGAAATTTCGGACCTTTTTTGAAGATATATATCACATTTTGTGAACACATTATTAGATTTAAATTCTTGATATAATGCGTAGCAAAATTATCTATCTATTGAGTTATTGATGATGAGCTTTTTTGCTACATTTTTCGAAGAGAAGACAAAACTTTTGTTAACTTTTTTTTTTTTTTTTTTTTTTTTCAAATTCAGAATTTGGGATAAGTGTATACTGATCTTTTTTTTTTGGAGCAAAGCCAAGTGCAGTAAATAATGAAGTTGTTTACTAAAATAAAAAAATATAAAATAAAAGCGGTAGAAATACAATTATAATCAGCTTGTTATGTCAAAATACTGTCATAGGTCTCACATCCAAGGTCTCAGTCTATAATTGGTGTTATAGTAGATCAATGCACCTGTATTGATCTACATCATATTCTTAGATAGTAAAGCCCTCGTAATAATTATAATAATGAGTGTGTATAAATGCATCCAAAGGATGTATCGTTAATAAAAGTGTAATATTTTGGCAAGATTATTCTTACAGATTAAATATAATTGAAAAAGTATGAGGGTACTTAAATTATAGTGATTTAGAGAACTTGTATACCATCAGACTTAAATGGAGTAATCTTCTAATTTTGAGTTGTTGTTACTGATATCATATTGAAAGAATATATCATGCAAAACTTCGGCCATATATAAAGGGATGCATATGAAATCTGCGAGTGATACTTGTATATTAAGTTATTTTATGATTATCAAGCTTTTAGTATGTATGTAAGAAGTACAATTATCTGGAAGCCAACGGAGTAGTAGTTGGTAAGAACGATGTACTAAGAGGTAGTGTTTGGTGTTACTCTAATTGTTACAATTATTATATGGTCTATACTTACTATATATTAAATGTAAATAATATGGGGACAAGTAAGTATTTATAATAATTGTGGTAGTGATTTATTATAATTTATTTAAGTAAAAGATAATAAGAATTGGGGATGTGAACGGGATGTTTGAGAACAGATATTTTCACTAAAGTTCCATATATCTGTTTTGACGTCCAAGTATTTATATGTATCTTTTTCCAACTGAAACTAATTCATGCACTTTTATATGTTGTCATGTAATGTGAATCATTACAATATAATTCCACTGCACCAAGGATATTCTTTTTTTACACATTTTTGAGGATATCTCTAAGAAAAATTAATATTTTTAAAAAAATTAAAATGTACCCGATAGAGCTCACTAAGATCTAAGGAATAAAAAGCCATTGCTGCTCAATTTAGCAAATATTTTGAAATTTGCTACAGAAAAATGCCAAAAAAAGGGGAAAAAAAGGGCCTAAAATTTTTACACTTAAATATGTTAAAAAGCACTACAAAACAAGTAAGTTTTATTATTAAAAAGTGTTAATATAAATTAATTTTTTGTAGAGAAGATATTAAGACTCAATGTTTTTGAATTTAAACAGTGTATTAGTGGTAGAAATCAGAAATATTAACATTAAAAGAGTTATACTGACTATTAGGAATATGCTATTTTTGAAGACTAGTTTTTGGAATAAAGTTGAACATCTCAAGTGCATTGACATATATTTTGTTGTTAGCGTTATTTGATGGAAATAGTTGAGCAAGGATGAAAAATAAAATGCCTTTTTTAAGGAAAAAGCAGTGGATTTACTCTTTTGTGAGATAAAAGAGATTTAGGAATAGATAACATATTGCGACCATCAATCAATAATATATATCTTTCATTGCTTCAAGTATATAATAAAAAACAGTAAAGAATGCGCACCCCAATTTTGAAGGTTGAAAACTATGAAAGTTTAATTCTTGAAAACTAGAAAGTTGACTTTATATCTATATAAAAAGAAAAAACTTTTTATAATCAAAATTGTCTTTAGATTTTTTAGCTTCGTTCATTACATTTTTCAGATTATCCTAACAGTCATGTAAATATATTGAGCAAGTAACATTTTTAATAAATATTATGCTTCTATAGTAAATTTAATACGTCCAGGGTAACTTCACCAATATTATTATTTGCATGGAGGATGTGTTTGGATAGAGCTGTTTTGGAATAATTTTGAAAGAGCAATTTACATACCAATAGCTTTATTATATGAAACAAATCCAAAAGTATTGTGTAAAACCAAACTAAGAAATAACAAGTAATTAGCAACATATGACTTTTATGAAGGCGTTTGTATATTTACTCTGTATTATTTTTGGTCTTGGTAAAATCCTTAATTTCTTTTAGTTTTTCTAAGATGATCAATTCTGTAATTTCTGTTGGAGAATTCTAAACGGTTAATAACACATAATTAGTTTACACCCCTTAATAAAACTGATGAAATAGAACGTACGTAAAAAAAGATATCGAAAAGCCCTGCCACATTTCTCTCTATTCTTCTTTTGTTCAAGTCATCTGTGTCAAATATGCGCACTTACTAACATGTAGAGTTGAAAATTGCTAGATTCAAAACTCAATGAAATAGAGGCGAGGATGGCTTTGTCTATTTGCTGTAGTTGTAAATGGTACGTTTTAAATGGTTTTTCAAATGAAGTCCTGTTATAAGTAAAGGACATACTATAACAATAAATAATGCAAATTTTAATTTATCTGCGAGTATTGCAGTTATTTAGTATAATATTAGAGGGCACTTTTAGTAATAAGTCAATTAAAATACATACAAAAAGAGTGGGTTTGGTAAAATCCTTTAATATTGGTATTTTTCATGTAATTTATGTATAAATGTAGATGATAATATATTCATGTAAAAATATATTTATGATATAGATAGATGATATGTAATATATGATATGTGATATCTAAAGAAAAATAAAAAGTAAAATGAAATCAAGATGATTGCTGATAATACCATACTTGTGCATTATTATTTGGTAGCATTTGAACATCTATAAATAAAAGTATGAGAATAAAATATTTGTATCTGTTGTATAATTATATAGTATACCTTGTTGTCCAGTATGATGAGGAAGCATCATATCATCCATATTAAAGTTAAAAATAGTATCACAAGCAGCAGAACTCATTGAAGTACAAGAAGTTGTAGAAGACAAAGCAGTTACATTTGAATTAACTGAATTTGTTGAATTGGATGGTTGCAAAATAACATGATACCCACCTAGATTACTTGCTAATGAAGAAGAACGAGTTGAAGATAAAGGAGATTTTTCCATCATCATTTGATCTTGCTGTTGTTGTTGTTGTTGTTGTTGTTGTTGTTGATGAAACATCATCATTGGATTATGCTCGCTTGAAGTAGTAATTATAGACGCATTTGGAGGAAATAAACTTGAAGATGATAAAGTAGAAGACGACATCATTGCATCTGAAGCAGCTGATTGTTGATGCATTTCAGCATTGTTATCTTGCTGTTCAAATAATGTCCAATCCATGCCATGTCCAGGTGGTAAACTATCGTAACAATTCAAACCTGTATTATTATCCAGCATCATATCTTGAAAGTAAAAAGAAGTTAATGGTACAGTTGTTGTTGTAGCAGTAGTAGTTTTGGTATTGCTATCTGATTTGATGACAGTAGAAGCATTAGACCGACGGTCTTGTACTTGCTTTGATTTATTGCTTTTGGGAATTGTACGATTAGAAATCAATTTTGTATTCAACTGTTTATTTTTGGTTTTTTCCTCTTTTGTCAAGAGTAAAGGTAAAGATGGATTTATTGTTGCACTATCAGAATTAGTAGACGCAGATGAGAAAGTAGTAGAAACATTAGCATTCGCAGCAGCTCTTTTACTTCTAGAGATACGTTGCTCTCCTCTTAATCGCAATTGAGCTAAAATTGATCTTGAATCTTGTACTTCCAACTCTGTTTTTATCATTTTTGATTCAAGCTCATTATTGTTATTATCATCAGAAATTGGAGAATTGACAATTGAATGTACCATTGAACGTTGGTTTGCAAGATCAGATTCAATGCGACGTATACGAGCTTCCAAATGAGATAAATTATTGATAAAAGGGTCTACATTTGTAGGTTGTGTTGTACGAGACCTTCTTGAGCTTGGGTAGGCACACAAAACACCAGTAGATAAACATCTAGTACAATTTGGGTGAATACCATCACAGCGAACTTTTTTATGATGGCATCTAAAACATGCAATTGGAGCTCTTGGTCTTTTATTTGAAGATTTTGTCTTTTGGTTTTCATTAGTATTTGTTAGTTTTTCCATAGTAGTAGCAGCAGTAATTGCAGTAGTAGGCATATATTATAAATTAACGATAGTGAGGGGAGGGGTTTATTGGTAAAAATGTAAATGAAATAAAGGAGAAAAAGGGTAAGATTTTGACAAGCTACTTTAAAATATTAACTCTTTATAAATGTTTCAATGTTGAAGTAGATATACATTTTAAAATCATGCTTTTTCACATCATTCTCCTTAATACCATATACCAAAATTAGTGAAACAGTTAGTTTTCTATTACATGCTAACCTAAATAAAACATCAAATCTATTCAATATCTTTCTATACAAAAAAAAAAAAAAAAAAAAAAGAAAAAAAATCATTTGCATAAAGGAGGAATTGAATAGTATAATTTTTGGTTAATGTTGAAAGAATAGAAAGCTTATTTCTCTCTCTCTCTCTCTCTCTCTGTTTTCATTAAAACACTTTGAAACGTGGTAAATGGATGCATTTCTACTATCGTCATTTTCATTTGCATTATATAATGATGCCAATTTATAATAGATCTAGACTAGAACAATTGCATACAACACACGTTTTGATCGTATAACTTTATTTCTTTATCTAGATCCAAATACTTTGCCAATACCGCTTGTAAAGGCTTTTCCTACTAATCCACTTGCACCACTACTAAGAGATCCTAAAGCAGAACGAGTTGCCATGCCAGTTGCCCATCTCTTTTTAGCATCCTTATCGCATTGAGTATATCCATAAACATTAGCCATATTTAAAGCTAATGCTACACCAACAATAATTAACCAAGAAAATTTAAGTGTAATGATACAAGAAAATGCAAATAAGGCCCAAAGAGCAGGTGTACCATAAAGAGTCCACCAAAAAAGACGTGTATCTGCTGCATTATTAATTCTACTGGGCTATTTAAGATGTGAGTATATAAAAAAATTATTTTCCCCCTTTAAAAAGAGCTTACACTAGCACTTTCAAATACCCATTTATTTGAACCATCAGGTTGAATTTCATTCCACCAACGAAGACCAACTAATAATCTACCTGAAATATTCTTTACAGTCCAGAAATCAAATGCTAAAAGTAAAATAGTAATTACAAAGACAAAAGTAAAATTATCTGTAAATATAGAACCCAACAAGTAAGTCAATAAAGCGCCAAGTCTAAAAGCTACGAAGAAGAATGCGGCAATCGGATGGCTAAACTGAAAGTTTTAACTAATGATTCTTAAATAAACTATGATGTTGCTGTTGTTTTTTTACCTTGATTGTTCAAAATATTCTCTAATTGTATTACGAGAATTATTATCTTCAAATCCTTGTTGCTGTTGTTGTTGTTGTTGTTGTTGTTGTTGTTGTTGTTGTTGTTGAGAACTGTTGTTATTAAAATTTCCACTGACAGGTTGAGAAGCTGTATATCCTGACTCTAAGTCTTGGTCTGCAGATATACTTGCTGAATGTTGTAATAAATTAAGTTGATCTTCTTGAGGCTATGTATAAATATAAATATAGGTATAAGTATATATATAAAATAATTTAATATTTATTTATGTGTATTACCATTTTGTTAAAGAGGGAAGAGTGAGATAAAACAAAAATGTGCATCCGCCTTCAACAACTACAGAAATGGCCTCAAAAGCCCGCGTTTGTTTGTGTCCATAAAATCAGATGCAGCTTTTTTTTCCAGAATGATGATAATTCTTGGATAGTTTTTATAGAAAATGCAAATTAAAAATTATACTAAATATATAAGAACTGTGTTCTCAATTATGAAGAGCCTAATATGGTACTTTTTATTTGATAATAATCACTTTAAGCGTGCAAGATTGTAACGTTTGAGAAGAGAGAAGGGGCCATAGCATTTTTTTTTTTTTTTTTTTTGGAAATCCGCAGTAAGGCCCACGAAACCCTACATTTTTAAAGGATATTTGCGGATCCAAATAAAAACTTATTTCTATTGTTTTAACATTACAGAATTTTAAACATTATTAAATTTATTTTGATATTTTTTTCTGCTCAAAAATGTTGACCAAGGCACATGCAATTATCAAAACTAGTTTCTTCTGTGGTACAATAATTTTCGGGTTAATATAATGCAGCATTTCAGTAGAAAAATTATAGTATTTAAACAGAAATCTTTTAAATACAAATATATCTATTCGTATATCTAGATTTGTAAGATTTTCTACATTGTATCCGCTTAATTTCAGAGAACAATGTATGATGTTTACTAATAATTAAATAACCGCTTATAAATGGGAGTACTATAAAACCAATTTTTGAAATATTGTTTCTACAAACTTCTTTTTTTTCGGTACAAATTTTTTTTTTCTGATTAAAAATGGCTTTAAAACGTATTAACAAGGTAAATATAGATGATTTACAGCATAATATCATATTTATGGTTTATATAGGAACTCAAAGATCTCGAGCGTGATCCTCCTTCATCCTGTTCTGCTGGACCTATTGGTGATGATTTATTTCACTGGCAAGCTACCATTATGGGTCCTGTAAGTATCAAAACATCTAGTGTTTTGTACGTAGCTTTCTTATTCTTGTATTATTTGTAGGAAGACAGCCCTTACCAAGGTGGTGTCTTTTTCTTGTCAATTCATTTCCCTACTGATTATCCTTTCAAGCCTCCCAAGGTAAATGAATGAGAGAACCTCCCTTTTAATCATTGAATACTTACGAAATCATTTTATATTTGTAGATCAACTTTACCACTAAAATTTATCATCCCAACATCAACAGCAATGGTGGTATTTGCTTAGATATTTTGAAGGATCAATGGTCACCTGCACTTACAATTTCAAAGGGTAAATACATAATATTAATTGTACATATTTATATGATCTTAACATGCCATGTTATATTATATATAGTTCTCCTCTCTGTTTGTTCTCTTCTTACAGACCCTAACCCTGATGATCCTCTTGTTCCCGAATTGGCTCATATTTACAAGACTGATCGTCCTCGTTACGAAGCAACTGCTAAGGATTGGACTAGAAAATATGCCAGTAAGTAAAGATGAATAAAGCTTAATGGCAACATGGTGGATTAAATGAATTTTTCATTTAGTGTAATTAATTAGAATTGAATTTTATCTATTGTGTAAATGATTGCATTTGCAGGAAAAGTAGTTATTTTAATAAAGTGTTACATAGAATTTGCATACTATTTTTGTTTTATTAATGTAATCGTAAAAGAAAGGGAGAGAGAGAGAAATAGAAGATAATTATATTTGATAAACTACAATCTCTTTTAAATATCGCAAACTAGTAAACCTTCTTCATAAAGGCCAGAAACAACTAATTTTGAGTTTTCTATATCAATGGCACCTGTACTAGAAGTACCAAACAAAGAACCAGTGTCTCGAATTAAAGTTTTAGTCTCACCAGTTCTGATATCCCAAACATCTATTTGAGAAGGAGGCTTGACAATAGGAGATGGATCAGCAGCAGCAATATATTTGATTAAATCTAATGGTTTAGGATGACCACCAATGACTAGTAATTCTTTATCAGCATGATAATGGAGATTATCAACAGCCATATTAAATGTAGCTTCAGCAATATGATCAAGATGAATATGAGGAATATCGTTCTTGACAGTAGTGACAACCTTGTATTGTCTAACAGAACGCTTATTTGTTTCAGCGATAAACAAAACATTGTCAGTACCTGAAACACCATTGGCAAAATATAAGCCTTCTACACCCTTTTCAACCTGGCCTGTAACAGCATTGTAAAAACCAACATTACTCCAACGGAAAAAGTAAGTTTCAAGCTTTCTCAAAATAGGGTGAACAAAATAATGATCATTAGAAAAGAAAAAGGAAGGTGTACCATCAGCTGATCTAAATTTGGCATCTTGAATCATATGAATACTGTTTGGTGAATAGATTTTATCATGCCTAATAGTGTGTTTGTGGATCAAATTTACTTGATCATCATCAACATCAAACAATTCAACTGAAGGATGCTCAAGATGAGGTTTATTAATTGCAGCAAGCATCTTTTTGTTGGTTTCAGGATGGAAATCAAGAGTGATACCCAAAGGATGGAAAGTTTTAGAGATATTACTTTGAATTTGCATATTGAACTTTTCGATAGATGCAGGTGTTTCAACATAATTTACTTTCCAAATGCCTCCAGCAGGTACAATTTCACCAGGAGTTAATTTATTGATGCCCATAATATCATTATACTGGATTCTGACAGGATCACAACTGACATAAGCTATACCAGCTTCATCAGATAAGACGAAATCTTCACAGTATTTAAAGTCGTCAGGGCCTATTATCACATGAAAATACAAACGCGATTAACTGTCTCGGTAAGTTTGAATAATTGTAAATGTTTAATACCTTCCATTTTAACACACTCATCAATATTAAAATCTTCTACAGTAAGGAAAATACCAGAAAGAGGAACAAGTACATCTATATTATGAAATGGTTAAAAAAAAATTCTAAATGTTATCTAACTATAAACATACATAAAATGGAAGCAATATAGATGACAGGAAGAATATAACCCCAATGCGTTAAGCTAAACCAAACATTCTTACGAGGTGGGGGAAAAGGAGCTGCTCCTTCAGCATTGGATGAAGCCATATTTCAATATTTTATAGAAAGAGAAATAATAAGAGAAATTTAGTGTGTGCCTTAAATAAATGCCTTCCTCCCCCCCCCCCCGGATTTCAATTGGCTTTTCTCTATGTAAATAATCTAGTTTGTGTAATTTTTCATATGTCTGTCTGCATCTGGAACCTTTATTGATAAGAATAACATATTTAGACTTTGGGCTTAAAACTGTTTGAATTTTCATTAAAATATGCTTGTAATGTTCTTGGTTTTTCTTTGATAATTAATTCAACATGCTCAACGTGAACACTTCCTAATGTCTTGCTTATCCAATCAAAGTAATTGAGAAACGTTTGGATTTGGACATCTAATTTATAAATATATATATAATTATTTATTTAGGAATTAATTATGCAAGTACTGTACAAAAAAAAAAAAATTAAGCTTACCATTGGGAAGACACAACGCTTTTGTTCTGTATCCAAATTCGCTTTGATCCTTATAAACTGCAGATCTTTCCTTCTTGAGACGTTCATCAAACCAAATATTATATCGGAGATCTTTGAGATAATATACAGTGTCCATTGGACGAACCATATGATATTGATGCATCTTAAACGTTGTTGCATTAGACATCATTTCTATAATTAATTTGCCAGTTACTGTCTCGGGGCCAGTTAATGTATACACTTGGCCAGCATAACAATTATCTAAACAAGTTGTAAATGACCCATTTTGTATAATAAATGTTGATATGACCGAGCAAACATCAGAAATGTCAATTGGGCATAACTCTGTATCTGAACTCAAGGGTAATGCCATGTTTCCTGATACTTCTACTTGGTTAGACCACAAATGAAAAAATTGCTGAATAAAATCTAATCTTAGAATCACCCAATTCATATCTTGTTGCATCGACAATAAATGTTTCTCTACTAATCCATAATCATACAATGCTTCATGTTGCTCTGATTGTGCACCTTGATGTGATAGAAAAATAATGGATTTAACACCAGATTTTGATGCTACATTGCAAATTTGTTGACAACGTTCAACTCGATTAGGGTGGTTACTCATAATAAGAATAAGCTGATCAATGTTACGCATAGCTTTGGATAGATCATTTGGATGCGAATAATCCGCAAAGACAACATCAATGCCCTTTTTGGAGAAATTGAACAACCATGGCTGTTTAACACTTTTTTCTTGACACAAAATACGCATATCAGAGCGTAGAGCAGTAAATTGAGATAAATGTGATGTTATGCAGTAGCCTAAATAGTCGTCAGCACAGGTAATAAGGATCATTTATGTATATTATAACGGAAATAAAGAAGAAGAAAAACAACAAAAAAATGGACCTTTATATCTGTTTTCTTTCGACGTTACAATATATAACAGACAGTATAGCCATAAGACTCACTTTCATGCATAAATAAAAAGAGCTGTGGCTATAAATTCAGGTTTTAAGCAACTTGCCCTCAAGTTTAAAAATAACGAAGTATATTTTTAGAGAGTAATCTTGAATCAATCATACTTTAAAAGCTTGTTTTTTCACTAATAGCGATCTCAAAAATACAAATGCATATGGCATACCATAGAACTTTTTTATAGAACAAACAAATACTTGATTAATGATAATTTTTATATAATCAACAGTTTGTGTGTGTGTGTGTGTGTGTGTGTGTGGAAGAATAAACAATTAAATTATTGAGTTTAAATAAAAACTTGTGGTGCTGCTGTAATACGGTTAAATATATATAATTTTAGTTATAATAAATTTAATAAAAAATGACCAATGGGCACGCAGTATCTTTGATATGCTTTATTTTGCCCTAGTCAGATCAAAAGTGATAAAAGGATAGAAGAAAATCCCAATTGGGATATTTGGGAAAATGCAAAAGCAAAATGTTAATAAGAGAGTGATAATAAGGATATCAGAAATTAGAAATTACGATTTGTGGAGAAGAGCTGTTGGACAAAAAGATCACCGGAAGTTGACTATAGGCTAAGATAGAAGCCCTGTTTTCGTTAGAAATAGTGATATTAGGAGATAATTTACTAAAATTCACATTTTGTCTCGGAAACTGTGGCTGTAGTTGTCTGGAATAGCATCCATGTCATCGATATCGAAAACGTCTGCTGGTTGACCATAGCGGGAGGCGTTAAGCTGATCAATGGATTCTTTAGAAATCCATTATTGTCGGTGGAAATAGTATGCGACAGCATATTTGATAGATTATCCAATATGATTGATTGCCCTTTGTAAACGTTGTTGTTGAAGTTCAGCAGCCTTAATAAGGCTGCGGTCATGGCTAGTCATTTCACAGTATTGAGGATCTTTTAGGATGGACCCATCCCAGGGATCAAAGTTGTTAACAAAGTAAACTCGCTTGGACTCAAGGAGCTTTTGGAAATCGGCTGCGTAGTCATTATGTAGAAGTAAAGCAGCGATGTTTCGGTCAGGATAATGAATATCCAGAATACGAGCATTATTTACGCCCATATGGCGTAGGTAAGAACGAAGTCTGCCTACAGGTATACTAATATATTAATGCAGTATCTCTTTAAGCTTTTTTTTAAAAATTAACCCCTTTTTACTTCAGAAAGTTACTACCAAAATAGCATACATCGGCTTAGCATTGATCAAAATTGACCTAAAATCAATTAAAAAAAGTGAGCACCAAAATTGAGGGGTTGGTTTTTTGTAGCCAAAAGATAGAACCCATTGGAAGCTCTTAAGCTACTCTACTACCGTTTCTATTTCACCAAAAAGCACTAATTTTTCTTCTAGATAATTAAAATAATAGTCCATATTACTGATTAAAATCTATATTAACTGAGTGATATGAACTACTGGCGGCTGTCTTTCACGCATCAAATTGAATGAGTAATTAGTAACATGAGTCTGGTGTGAAAACCAAAAACATGAATTATAAAAATTTAATTACAACTTAAAATACCATATACATTTATAAACAATTGTAAAACTTGAATGAATAATTGCTAATCACCTTTTCCCATCAGCTTTAACAACATAATAGATAGAGAAAATTAAATTACTGCATTAGTAATTTGAATTAGACATTTAATATAAATATCACAATGATCCATCAAACTGATGAACCCTTGCTTTACTTTTAGTAAACTTAGAAGAGTTATAATTGTATTTCCCATTTCTGCTTTTTTTAATTACATTTCTGTAGCACTAATGGGCCCCAAAAATTGGTTTGTCAAATTGATCCAAAAATGATCCAAAAAATAAAATTGTTCAATTGCTAATGATAAACTGGATAGTAAGTTAAGTTTGCGTATTAAACGGTTGTTGTACCATTTTAAATTTTGCATCTGACTATGTGGAATATTCTTAGATATTCACAGAATTTTTTTTTAAAAAAAACCATAGGAATTCAACTAGATAAGTGTAGAGTTTTAACATTAAGTTAAATTCTAGCTAAGGCCTTATTGTAATAAATAAATACCCTCTTTATATAGTATTTTACCAGAGAAATTAGTTAACTGCCCTAGTATCCATATATAGCAAATAATATCCCTTGTCATATATGTTTCTTGATAGTAGCCAATCGATATACTTATAGAGCTTGTGGACCCTTGATAATAACAATGTGACTAAATTCACATTAATGTTCAGTTTTAGGTATAAGATTTTTTTACTAGATGTAAATACTGAATTTTTTTTTAATCTTTTGAGAAAAATCCCATTTAATGTAATTTGATTGCATCTGCATTGTATTACTTTTTTTTTATATCGTAGGTAGAAATCTACCATATTTTTAAGTATTTTGAAATCTTCATTATTTGTAGCAACAAAGTTTGAAGTTTGAAGTAACATAATAACCTAAACTTGCTAGGATTGTTCTTCGTTTACAGGAATAACATCGTTTGTTTCTTCGATATCGTCAATTTCATCATTATCATCATGGATTAAGGATGTGGTGTAACTATCTAAGATGCTTTTATTCCTTTCTCAAAATTGAAGTTGATCTGTGATTTAAATTTGATTTAAGAGAGGTCCTTGACATAAGGGACTTTTAAATAAAAGAAACCACGGGCGTCCTTAAATTGAGGTTCTTCGACTGTAGTAACGATTAAGTTGCGTAAATCTATATCGAAAATACAATTTAATGGTATGTCAAAAGTGGACTAATTTAACTTTACATTGATTAACTTTTCGTTCAATATCTGAGATACTCTCATATGAGCTCATCGATGACCTTATGAGCCTATTGATCATCTTGTTTGAGCACATCCATGTGCTCTGAGAGTATACAACAGGAGGTCAGAGTGTGTATGTTAGAAAACTTTTTACAACGCTGCCCTAAAGATTGTACCAGAAAACCCCTTTAAAGAGCAAATTTACTACATATCAGGCTCGAATTACGGGACCTGAATTATCAAACTCCGTTTTATGCTGACTGTACCTTAAAATACCAAAAAAAATTACCACAAAATTTATTTTTTAGTTCATAACTCTTGCAGTTTTAAAGCAATCTTAAAGAGTAATATTCTAAAATAGATATATAAAAGAGGAAAATAAATCTAGCAAAAATCCCAATTAAGCTCATGTACTATTTATAAAGCCATTTCCATTAAAAGTGTACAAAAATGCAACTTCAATGGACTGTAACTCGAGATAACAACCGTTTAAGAATATACTTTATAAGCCAAAAACGCTTCTTTTATTTAGTTTTATTATATTTTATTATAAAATTAATCTCGAAAAAAACATCAATTTCTCCTTGTATACCCTCGTCCAAAATTTGACTTTTTCGAAGAAAGCTAATAACTTTATGAAAAATACTGCTAGAGTGACAAATAATGCCTCAAATAATAGATATTTGCTTACGTTATTTGTCTGTAACACTAACTTTAAAATTCAACTATAAAAGTATTTTTAAAATCATTAAAAACCAATTTTTATGTTTTTGCTTTTTTTACAAAATTTTTGGTGATAAACGTTTTCAATAAATATACCATTAGATACAAAATTAAATTTTATGTTGAGGTTACTTAATAAAGTTAGCCAGGTTACTATACATGTTTGCTATCAATTTTGCATTTAAAAAATTTAGGATCGTTTTTATCCAATTTTTTCATCATCAGAAAATTTTGGATTTAAACTGCCGCCACACCTGAGATTTATGAAAGTTCAAAGAAAATTCGCTGAAGTTATTATTTTTTTGCAATGCAATGGTATGTAGGGGATGTTTAAGTTAGAAAATATAGTAGTACTGTGGTTGCAAATGGAACAACTCATTGTAAATTGAAGCAGAGTAATAAAATAGTTTTGTTCAATTCAAATATTTTAATTGGATATACAAAAGTTTTTTGTATATTTATGAGGAATGAGGAATTACACTATTTATTAAATTCAAGGAGAACAAATTCTTTGAGCATCTCGTTATTTGTGGTTTTTATCATTTTAGTCATGCAATATGTTGCATGGCAACGGTGAATTTCATTAAATTCACACAATAATATTTTTTACCTCTCTCAGATATTAGACTAAATAAATACAATTATACTACAATCCAAAAGAAAATTAACACTTTCTCAAATTGTTAATGTGTATATGTATTATAATGAAATACGCTTTGTCACGTCTTTTTATAAACGGGATTGCTTCCATAAGTATAACAGCGGCAAGCTCTTTACAACGATTACATGTTACGTGTGTGGAATATACTATGGATGATAGGATATTTACGGAAAAAAATATAAAACAATAGAAAGTCAACTAGATAATTGTAGGTTTTTATTATCAAGTTAACCGAAATATATTAAACTGAGAAACTCTTCTTTGATAGGCAAATATTCCTCTTTATATAGTTTTCTATGGATAAATGTTCTAATACTAGTGTCGCTTGGCATCTCTATAGATTATTAATGATACACCAGATCAAGTCAGTTAGCATCTTCTTTATTGTGCTAAAAGCTATCTCAGATAGCTAGTCATATCATATACTAAAATATGATCTTAGCCTAATATAGAGTAATCATTTACTTTATCCGAATATTACTTGGTCTTTTACTATAAACTGTCAAGATCTTATATTTCGGTGAAATAGTTTATTTTAGTTTTGAATTAGCATATCCTATTTATGGTATAAGTCTATTCAAATCTGCGGTGCTATAACTTTAACATCAGATGAAATGGAGATCAAAAGTGGATATATTCCACAACGTGAATTAATTTTAATAGTTAAACTATATTAATAGGTAAAATTGCATTGAAAACAAAGACGACGATAATAGTAATGTTATAATTGTAATTAATAAATTACATTTATTCTGTAAGTACAATATGTCAAAGGGACAAAAAAAGGGACAACGGTGTAAGGTAAGTTTTAATTGAGTGAGATGTCTGCTACGTGCATAATAGACAATTTATTTTTTGGTTTGGTGATATGAAGTTATATTTAGATATACAGTCAAATCTCGATATAAGGTCCCTCAATATAACGGGAACCTCGATATAAAGGAGGTTTTTGTATCATGAATTAAGAATGTGGTGTGATTATCTAAGATGCCTTTATTCCTTTCTTAAAATTGAAGTTGATCTGTGTTTTAGAATTTGATTTAAGGGAGATCCTCGATATAAGGGACTTTTTGAAAGAAACCACGAGCTCTCTTAAATTGAGGTTTGACTCTACACCATTTTTTATAAGCAAGTTTCAAATTTAAGTAATTATAATATGCGGCAAAATTATCTATTAATCTAGCTACTGATGAGCTTTTTATCTGCATTTTTAGTAAAGAAACCAAGTTTTTTTTTTCAAATTCAAAATTTGGGATGAGGGTATACTGGTCTTTTTTTGCACATTTTTTGAGGATATCTCTAAGAAAAATCAATTTTTTAAAAAATGTAATTGGACCTGTTAGAGCTTACCAAATACCAAAATCTATAACAAGAATAAAATATAATTGCTGCTCAATTTAACGAATACTTTGAAATCCACTATAAAAATGTGTAAAAAAAGGAAAAAAAAAAGTCTCCAGAATTTTTTCATACTTAAACTTGTTATAAACAGCCTCAAAACAAGTTTTATTATATGGAAGTATTAGTTTAGCTTAGTTATTTGGAGAGATATGAACGCTAATTTTTTTTGATTTTTGGCAGGAAAACACCTGTAAAAATCTGAAACATTAAGACTGAAGAAATTATATCAACTGCTATAGACAGGATCTTTTCGGATACTTGTGTTTGCATTAAAGTGGATTATCTCAGGCACATTGGTATTATAATTTATCTCGGTGTTATTTAATTAAAAAAAAAAAAAGTAGACCAAGGACGAAAAGTGAGACACAGTTTTTAAGAAAAAAGTAATGAATTGTAATTGTTCTTGAGATTTTGGTGAAACATAAATAAAAACAGGAGCATGTAGCATAATGAGGCTAATTCGTATCTATTTAGGAGTGTCTAAGGTGTATTCTAAAAATTGTTTAATAAGTGGTTAGATATAGAAAGAGAGCATACTCCGATTTGAAGATCAAAAACTTGGAGCTTTTCGTTTGGCTGGTATTATATACTTGCGCTTCAGATCCACATGAATCGTCTCATACTGATTTAAAATGAGTAATCTTTTAAGTATATATGATTGATTCAAGTATGTTGCTGTTATTCTAATACTACATTTCTAAGACTTTTGGTAATTTTGACTAATATTGCAGGTTGTAGATTGAGAAAAATCAGTGTTGTTTTGAAAGATTATTAAAATTATCCTCTACTGCTGATTTAGGAAAAAAAAAATACAGAGCAGATAATATAAGTGATTCTTCTAAAGATTGTGTGTCATTATGAATATCGAGTACCACGCTGCATTCGGCTTTAGTAAATTTAAGTCTGATGATTATATCAAATAAATCCACATTGAATTTCCAATTTTGAAAAATATAGCATTTTGCATGATTGCTTGATTTCATAATATAGTGTTACATTAAGAATTATGTAAAATCCATCGTGTTTGCTCACTTTTAGCCTTTTTTAACAGTTCCCGGATCAGAAATGTCACACTTAGCATTTAATTTAACTACAAAGTATGTTAGCAATGTTTGATTACACAATTATATTATATAATTTCTCAAGGAGTAAAGATATAAAAGCTCAAGTTTACTATTAAATAACCATCTATTTATTCATAGTTATCAATGTTGCGCTCAATCGTTTTTTTGTCTGCTATTATTACTCTGGTAACTGCCCTATCCGTCGAGGTGAATATCAAAGGACCTAAAAAAGGCGCTTGTAAAGGTGTAATTACGTTTCTTGCTCTTGATTCCGATTGTGGTGAATGTTTGTATGGCGTTAAGGATTTCCACTATGCTACAGTTAAATGTAAAACCCAAGCTGCAGCCGAACAATGTTGTAAAACGGTTACTAAATCTTGGTAGATTTAAATTTTAATAATAAAGTTTTATTTATGCTCTGAGGAGCACTATTAAATAATTGGTCCTTTTTAAATTTAAACAGTCTCTGGAACCAATGAATACCATTTTCCGTATTTTTCTTTTCATTTCTTCCTCTTTTCATCCAAAGAGTAATCTAATTGTTTCTTTAAGAACAAATAATATGTAAGTGTTTGTCCCTAATTAAAATGCGAGATACAATATATTCGGGTATTTTGGTAGTTTTTTTTGTGTCTAATTGATTCAAAATCGAAATTTATCTAAATGATATTTGAACATAAAAGCTTAATCGCGTGCTATAATCCTTGCTTTTTTGTAACTGACACATTTTTTTTTCTAGCAAAAGAATGTCGTATAATAACAATCGCAGAAATCAAGGCTCAAACACAAACACTCGAACTGTATCATATAACTCTGGTGGCTTAAATGAGAGGTATTTACTGATAAAAATGATTACAGAAACTTTACAATTCTTATTGTAATGTAAATAGATTCAGTAAAATTGTAAAGAGTGCAGTATCAAGCCGTCCAACTGTTGCAACAAATGTCCATAACAATAGTAATAAAAATGATATTGGTGGTGGAAGCGTATTTAGTCGTCTCCGTGGCGCAAAGACCTCACCTCGCGGACGTATTGGATCAACAAATATTCAAAATCGCCTAGGAAAAACAAATTCTGGTGGTATCAAAAAGAGAGGAGGAGCAGGAGCAACTCCTATGAAGGGCGTCGAAAAACAAAAAGGTCGAATTGCAAAGAAAGCTGTAGGAAAGAAACAAAATGTGGTAATGAATAAGCAGGGCAAAAGACAATCTTCACAGCAGCAAAAGCAAAAGAAGAAGGAGGTAAAGAAACCCGCAACTGCTGATGATCTTGATAGAGCTCTTGATGCCTATATGATGAAGGATCCCAAAACTGCTCAAGCAAAACTCGATGCAGAACTCACCTCTTATATGGATGAAGCTGGTGACATTTTAATGGATGAGAACTTGTAAATTGATTTGACACGTACGACAACTACAGAAAATACAGAAATATAAATATAATTATTGCATAACAATAAAGGAAACCCTGAATACATATGAAATCGAATAATGTGGGTATATATTCTATGAATTGCTTATTTGCTATTGGTGATTCAGACGAGAAAAATTCTTGATTTTATAAAGGTGTGAATTGATTAAATAATATTATGATTCTATTATTAACATATGTTGATAGTGAGTCTAAACTTTCAAATTATCGTTTGTATCTTGTTCATATGATTTCTTGCAGGATCAGTTCTACAACAATGTCATGTTTTGTAAAAAAAAAAAAAAAAAAAATTGTTATTGATGTTTTAGTTTTTCGTAAATGCAATCGATATTGTAAATTGAAAACCAAATAAAGAAACCGTTTTTACATTGCATACAGAATACAATACTTTGTACTTTTAAATAAAATTTAAAATAGCTGATTTATCTACAATAGACCTTAAAAAAAAAGGCTTATTCAGATGTCGATTAAGCTTTAAAAGATCTACCTAGATTGCTCAAATTCAGGAACTAGATACCATAAATGTTTTACTGTATCAAGTAGTTTTTTACGCGAGCTAATTGTATATGTAGCAAACAAAAAGACGCATCAAAAAGCATTTTTTTACAACAAAATGAAGGTAATAAAATAAATCTTATTGTTACTGTATAATTAAAATTAAAAAAGAAACAGTAATTGCTGATGATTTATCAGTTATATAATTGAATTGCAAACCCCCCCCCCCACTTTTTGAATAATACTCAAATTTAAGTATTTGGAAACATAGAGCTTTCTTTATTTAAATAAATAAACCTGTCATGTATGAAAAAAAAATTAATTGAAATTAACCGTTCAACTTCTTCCATTGGGTATTCATAGCCAATAATGAAGTGGTCATACTAAATTTTCATGAGAAATAATGTTAGTAATGGCTTTTTATTTTGAAAAATGATACTCAAAAAACTTACCCAGCAAGGCCAACAATACCTTCATCAGCATTTAACCAACCCAAACCAGCTGAGGGAATAATAATGTCAACGGCATCTGAAATGAAAGTATACCTTGTGGTGTGTTTGTCCCTAATACAAATGAAAAAAAAAAAAAAAAAAAAAAAAAAAAATGTTAAAACGGATATTGAAAGTTGCATATACAAAATCATAAATACCTGGCCAAAGCCTTTTCTTGAGCTTTCAAATCAGCAATTTGACTTTCTGATTTCTCCTCAGTGTTGACAATAGCTTTACGAGACTTTTCAAGCATATGCTCACGAACACTTAATTGTTTAAACTTGTACAAACCAGAGATTAAAGAAGCTGCAATAGCGGCAAACCAACATTTTTGGCCAATCTCTGTAATCTTTTTAATGTTGGTAGGTTTATAAAAGTTTATAGAGTTGGACTAGATATATAAAATGTTAATTTATATATATATATATATATATCGTCATATTATTCAATACATACCAATACAAAGATTTCACTCATGTAATAAAAAAACATACCAGCTTGTTTAGCCACAGCAGTAAAACGTAAAACTTCATCTTGGATAGCTAAACTCTTGACACCAGTTTGAGCAAACTCGACAGGCTTCAAAAGACGGAAAAACTTACGGCCATTACCAAGATGGGTTTTGAGATTTATCCAACGTTGAATAGTATCCTTAGGAGCTCCATTGCGGAACAGGTAAAAGGCATAGAAACGAGCGAAATATTGCACAAGACGGCAGAGCTTTTCGCGGCCAACTGTTGTATTTAAATAACGGTTAAAAGCGTCAACACCTGAATGAGTAAGCATAATTTCAGAAAAAGGAATTTAGAAGAAAAAAAGGGAGTGCAATGTAAATCTAGGTGTGTGTGAGTAAATAGATGGTTAGGATATACCCCACATCAATCGTTTCGTGACAGTTATTCCCTTTTCAGCTGCTTCAATGACTAAAGATATATATCGAAGAAGCTATAAAAGCTAATTGCTTTTAACAAATTTATATAAAATGAAGAGATCAGTTTGAAAAACTAGTGCAATATCTTTTTTTTTTTTTTTTTTTTTTTGAAATAGGATAATATGAAAGACATAGGTGTTATCAGTTAATTACTGCGATCATTATAAAGTGCTTTAGATGTACATATAATAATATAGATTAATACGTTAATTCTATTAGTTCCCAAGAAAGGAACTAAATTATTGCTAATTTCAGATTAATTTTGGGCTCTTGTTATATTTACATGAATCAATATACCAGTATTAAGGCTGCCTCAATATCCAAGTAAAATGTACATTTATACTAGTAAAATTAACTTGTGATTTTGTTGATTATTCACATGAAAGTAATTGTTGTGCGTAACCCCCTTTTTTTTTTTTTTTTTTTTTTTTGTATATTTATCTTTTATTGATTTTCTTGGTGCATATGAAGATCATCGACTTTTTTTGCATAACTTTTCTCCCTGTTTGTATCTCGTTAAGTTCTTTATCAAATGTGCATTTACAGTATTTCTATGGGATGAAATGGGGACAAAGTTTGGATATAATGAGAATAAAATTTAGATATAATGGAAATTGAGATTTAGATAAAGCGAGGATAAAGATGGGATGAGGTGAGAGTAAGATCTAAATATGATGAGAAGGGGATTTGAACAACGATTAAATTAGTCTCAGGTATTATTTCAAAGAAGTTAACCTAAATGAACTTACCTATAATAATCTAAACTCCCGAAGAAGAAACCGTGTTTGATACGACGATATTGTAAATAAATTTTACATCATTTTCTTTTGCAGCATTGGTATCCTAATTAGCAAATAAAATGACAAATTGCATTACTTCATGATAAGAATGTTTAAAAGCACAAGCCATGCTCAATATACTATATACTATATTTATTGAGTATTCAAAGAATTGTTTAGGGCTAGAAAGAAATGATTATTTACTTTATTTGAATTAAAAATAAATGCAAGATATTACTGTCTCTTGTGATATTTTTATCTTTTTCAATACATGTTGCACTTTTTATATAGTATTAAACTGTACTTTTTCAATGTTGATGATTTTAAGCATGAGTCCAATTCAAAAAAAAAAAAAAAAAAAAAAAAAAAAAAAAAAAAAGTTTAAATTAAACAACTATCATCTAAAAAAAACAACAATTTATTCGTCCAAATATTATTCACAATTTATACGGATTTGCTTTCTCACCTTATCTAGATTTCATTTTTGATCTGTCTCAATATACAACTACAATTGTTCAAAAATCAATTGAAAATCGTCAAAATATTTTCCTGAAATGTTTGGATTTAAAGTGTGCATTTATTGCCACATTAAAACATACTCTGGAATTTTAATTATCGCACTTTTTGAAAACCAATTGACACCTAATCCGGCAGCATTTAAGTGTATCGTATCAGATAGAATACTAAACAGCACATGCAATTCAACAAACGGCTCATTCAATAACCATAATATTGCTTACAAAACCGACGAAAGAGTAATTTTATTAAGCAGAGAATGGTGTTGTTTCACTTTTTCAAGATTATTTACAGCCTTTACTATTAGCAGCAGTGATTTGTCATTAATGACCGCAATTACCACACAGAGAACCAAAGCATTTTAATCCAGAGATACCAAAAAGCGTTCGTGTGCTACAATAAACTGCCACAAAATCAAATTGAAATCAGATTTTCGATATTAAATCAACTGCTCAGGGGACTTCTTAGTACTTTAATATCCAAAAACAATAGATACAGAATATAATGCATATTTTGAAAACTGTTTAAAGTATACTTATTCAACTTGTTTTAAAATAATATGCGTGGAAAGGCACAAGGAATCTTAATTATTTGTCAGCTTGAAACTATTGGCGTTTAAAATACAAAACTCAAATCTGAGGCATATTTTTTTTTTCTCAAAATGCTGTTTACCTAAATAGCGCAATAAATTATCAAGTAAAATAGAAATCTACATTTAACGTTTTCGATGGGAATTATTTTTTTGATTTTAATCATGCAAATTTAAAGAAAAAATTGAATTAAATCCTTTGCAAACTTGAAATTTTAATCCGTAAAGTGGCATAAGTAGATAACATTAAAAATAGTGTGTTATGTCAAAATACATCATAGGTCTCACATCCGAGGTCTCAGTCTATAATAGACGTTATAGTAAATCAATTTAGATGCATTGATTTACATCATATTCTTAGATATTTGGATTTAATTGTAAAATACGGCTATGCGATTTTTGAAATAAAATTATATCTTTCACGTATATTAGTTGGCAAGTTTTTCATTAAAAAAGATTGGTGAACAGTTTGTGGGCAATGAAAAATTTGTTATCGTAAGCCCCAAATACTCAAAATAGAATGCCAGCATTTATTCACCAGCTTATTTCCAAATAGTAGCGATATCCAAGCATATGCTATGATGTAAAGGATAAATTTATTACAAGATATAAACCCGGTTGAGTCGTGATAAACCCGATTAAGTCGTGATACAGATTACATATAAGAAAAGCTTATATAAAAAATATTGAATAAATTAAGAAAATAAATTTAGTTTTGAGCAACTTGAGCTATCCTTAAATAATAAGTACTATGAATGTAAAATTTCAGGGATATGTCTGGCACCCAACATACTGTAGTAGTACTCAAATATTGTGTCAATCTACAAGTATAAAATGCATGATTATGATGATAATTAATGAGCCCAACGTTTCACAAAAACGACTAAGTTAAACGTGGAATTTCTGCTCAATTTCTGGGGATGTACAACAATGGTTGCAAACAAAGCACAGATCAACAACATGGCACAAAAACCCAATTTTACAAAAAAAGTCATTTTAAAATGGTCATTTGAAATACGATAAAAAAAGTAAAAATTGGGGGTGTGTGTGTGGATGGTGGAGATGGCGATAAAGGGGACTAATGAACACTGCATGTTGAGCCATAAAACCAGGACATGTATCACACAAAAATCACAAATTGTCAAATTATCAGGCGCTATTTATTTATTAATTAATTAACAAGAGTTCTCCAAGTCTCCAAATGACGTTTCAATTTATGAATATTTTGATCAATTTGGCTAGGTGTTTGTATCTTTAAACTATTCAAATAACGCTTAATAGCAATTGTAGCTTCATCAGTTTTACCTTTTACTAAAGTTTTTTGATTTTTAAATGTTTTTTCGAGATAATTCTGAATCCAATCAATGTGAGCTTCTGTATAACCTAATCTACGATAAGCGTCGTGTTCCTTTTTTCTCCAAAAATGGCCGAATGAATCTTTCAAATCATTGGGGTCAAAATCATGAATTTTGTTTGTAGCAAAAGCAGCAGCACCAGAAGCTTTGGAAATAGCAGAATGGGCGGTACGAGAGTGAGCCATTGATTTTGATGAAGAGCTCCAATCACTAGAGAGAGAACTAGCAACAGATTTAACAGAAGAAGTAGTTTTTTTGGCAGCATAGTTAGGTTTCTTTAATTGCTGCAAACTAAATATTCTTTTAACATGTGCTTGACACGATCTTAAAAAAGATTTGATTTGATACCAAACGTCTTCACAACTATACTTTACTTTATCAAACCAGTTTTTGACATGATCTTTTGCCTGACCTGTATATTCAAGACCAAATATTTTATAGCCATGGACATCACGATTAATAGAATCAATTATCTTGTCCAATTGGTCCTTCTTTAGTTGAGTTTGTTTTGAAATGGATTGAGAGAGGTTATCAAGCCAAACTTTATCACCAACAAGATGGATATCGGTATTTAAGATACTATTACGAATTTGTTCACCAACATCTTTGGCTTGTTCTTTTGTAAGACCACCAATATGAGAAATATGATCCATAACAGATTGAAGCCAATGATTGAAAGAAGCAGCACCGTCATCAACAATGTTTGATCTACCAGAAATGACGCGTTGAAACCAAGAAGGCTGTTGATAATAAGATTCAACTGCATGGTATGCTTTTTCCCATTGTGCTTCAGTTAATAATTTTTGTCTAATAGCTTTATTATGAGCCTTGTCTAAAATGGCCTTGACGCGCTCTTTTGATAATTGGCCCTTTAATTCTAGTTGACGTAACTGATGCTTTAAGTCTGTCATAAAACCATCAATATCATTCTTTGCCAAATGAGTATTTTTGCTCAAAGTATCTGTAAAACCAAAAAGGATTTGATCAACATTTGTACCTAAAAAATACTTCGTATTTGCAGTAGCAGCATCCTTATAAGATTGAGCAATTTCACTTAGTGATTTCTGATCTGAAGATCTATCATATAATATCTTGTATTTATTAAAATAAGTTCCCAAATTATCTCTTGTCCATTCATCGACTT
Source organism: Mucor plumbeus (assembly GCA_016758945.1). Lineage (NCBI taxonomy): Eukaryota > Fungi > Mucoromycota > Mucoromycetes > Mucorales > Mucoraceae > Mucor > Mucor plumbeus. Next base: position 50,497 of record JAEPRC010000215.1, read on the forward strand.
CTTCTGTTCGCACTAAAATGCATTTTCAAAGATTGTTACACTATGAACTACTATATTTTTCTAGTGTAATACATACCAATTGCAGAAGACTGCCTTGTGAATAATAGTATGAATGTAGTTAATGTGAGTAATACTAAGAATTTCATTTTATTAAATGAAAAAGGATTGGAAAAAAGAGAAATTGTAAGTTACTTCATGCTAAATGTTGTTTTTATGCCTGTCTCGGTCATATAACATCATTGTGATTTAATACTTTTCTTTCATATAGGGAAATACCTGTTTCAGACTGTTAATGAAATACTCCATTGTTCCTTGGAAAATTGTTTGCGGGGGGGGGTGTTACTATCTACTATGTACTTTTTTTTTTTTTTTTTTTTTTTTTTTATTACAAAATATGGGGGGGGGAGCTGTAAAAAGGAATTTGAATCATAAATGTTTAATACTATTATGGATTTGAAGTGTAAGCTATATTTTTTATTGCAACCACTAATACATTTTGCAATTACATAGGAAATGTTTAACCTTTTTTATAATTCACAGTTCAAATTTGATTTGTTTAAAGATTTTCCAAAATTGAGCGAATGATATGATAGGGGTGATAATAATTTATCGAAAGCGATAATTCAAATCTAACTTACACAACTTCTTATTGGATGGTTACACCCCAAAGTTATCCCCACTACCCAACAATTCATGTAATGTTTGAATTCAATATAAAAAGGGTCTTGCTAAACGTCGAAAAAAAATAATTGATTTAAGCAGATCTTTTCCTATATAAATCATCTCATTCAAATCCTATCTTTCTTTTTTTTAATATAGAAATCAAAAGAGAAATAAACAAATAGAATGTCGAATATAGCAACACTAACATCGATTACACGCACAAAGACGGAGTCTATGAAGCCTCCTCTTCCAAAGACAAAGATGACTTCCCTCTTTGATCAACCTGTTACAAGTAAAAATTGGACCAAATTCGTCAATTGGCCTCAATCCATCTTGTTAACTGCTACTCCTCTTATCGCATTATATGGTATATTTACAACCGAATTAACAAAAAAGACACTTCTTTTTTCAATCATCTACTACTTTATCACTGGTCTTGGTATTACTGCTGGTTATCATCGTATGTGGTCTCACCGTGCTTATCGTGGTACTGATGCCTTGCGTTGGTTTATGAGTTTTGCTGGTGCTGGTGCTGTTGAAGGTTCAATTTATTGGTGGTCTAGAGGGCATCGTGCTCATCACAGGTAAATAATGATTTTAACTTGATTTATATTTTATAAAACTAACATTTTTACTACAAAGATGGACTGATACTGATAAAGATCCTTATTGTGCTCATCGTGGTTTCTTCTTTTCTCATTTCGGTTGGATGTTGGTTCAACGTCCCAAGAATAGAATTGGTTATGCTGATGTCGCTGATCTTAAGGCTGATCATGTCGTTGCTTTTCAACATAAATATTATCCTTATTTTGCACTTGGCATGGGGTTCATTTTCCCCACTTTAGTTGCTGGTCTTGGATGGGGTGATTTCAGAGTAAGTTCACTGTCCGTTCCGATGATTTTATCAACATTTTCTAAACATTTACATTTTTTAATAGGGTGGTTACTTTTACGCTGGTGTACTTCGTTTAGTATTCGTTCATCATGCTACTTTCTGTGTAAATAGTTTAGCTCACTATTTGGGTGAATCTACTTTTGATGATCACAATACTCCTCGTGATAGTTGGGTTACTGCTTTGGTTACATTGGGTGAAGGTTATCACAATTTCCACCATCAATTTCCTCAAGATTATCGTAATGCTATTAAATTTGGTCAATATGATCCTACTAAATGGTTAATTATCGTTTTATCTTGGTTTGGTCTTGCTTATGAATTAAAGCAATTTCCTACAAATGAAGTTACTAAAGGTCGTCTTTTTATGGAAGAAAAGCGTATTCAAGAACAAAAAGCTAAATTATTTTTTGGTACACCTCTTAAGGATTTACCTATTTATACTTGGGAAGAATTTCAATCTCTTGTATTAAATGATAACAAGAAATGGGTTCTTATTGAAGGTGTTTTGTATGATGTTGAAGAGTTCATGAAAGAACATCCTGGTGGAATGAAATACCTTTCTACTGCTGTTGGCAAAGATATGACTACTGCCTTTAATGGTGGTATTTATAATCATTCTAATGGTGCTCGTAATTTATTAACATCTCTTCGTGTTGGTGTACTTCGTAATGGTATGCAAGTTATGACTGAAGCTGATGCCACAGCATCTATTTATGATGATTCACTCGAATTTGATTCCAAAGCAGCTCTTTTCAACAAGAGCAAGTAATTACATATATTCAACTCTTTTTCATTTATTTATATATATTTTTATATATTCTAGCATATATCCATATTCTCTTCTTTTTTTTTTTCTATATTATAAAAAAATCCATTCTCTATAAATAATAAATTTATCCTACAATCAATCAATCAATCAATCAATCAATTAATTAGCCAATCAAAATTTTCTTAAATATTCAACAACCTTATTTCAATGTTGTATATTTTTATCCGACAAGCAATTATTTTCAAACTAAAAAATTTAGACTTGTAGAGCAGATGTCAAAGGATGCATTTCGTAATTCGATTTATGCAGTTATTATTAAAAATGATTGTGAAAAAAAAACTCTTTAAAATTTTTTGATTTTCTTAAGGATAGATGAATATTAGCTGACCAATCACTAGAAGGCTTAGGAAATGTTTGTATACATTCATAAAACCCTGTCAAAAGGTGGACAAAAATGTTTCGGACTCTCGCCATTGTATAATCTGAAGAGGGTAACCCCCCTGTGCGTTTATTAATTTGAATTTTTACCTTTGTTTTCCCGTGTTTTTCTTTTATTTTCTTTTTCTTCATTTATTTATTTATTTATTTATTTAATTTAAAAATGCAATCAACATCTCGTTTATTAAGAGGTATATTATTATTATTATTACTACTACTATTATTATTGTTATGGATATCGCGTACATTTGGATCAAAATATTGACCTTTTTTTTTTTTTTTTTTTTTTTTTTTTTAATTTTTTTTTTTTTTTTTTTTTTTTTTTTTTTTTTTTTTGATATCTAGTTGTGGGTAGACAAACACCAATTGTACGACGTACATTTCAACAAAGATTCAATTCTACTGCAACATCTGCTACTGAAACTCCAAAGAAAAGTTATTCAAAATGGAAGGCATTCAAAAATGTCACTGCATTTGGTGCAGTCGGTTTTGTTGGATATACACTATATGGTAAATTTATTATTTAAATCAAGGTTTTAGATTAATCTAATATAACATCAAAAAAAAAACAACAACAACAACAATTAGAAATGTACTATCATCGCCATCCTACTGAATATCCTAATCCTACTGATCCTAAAAAGAAAACTGTTGTTATCCTCGGTAGTGGTTGGGCTAGTACTTCATTTTTGAAATCTATTGATACCGATCTTTACAATGTTGTGGTTGTTTCTCCTCGTAATTACTTCTTGTTTACTCCATTATTGCCTTCTTGTACTGTAGGTACAATTGATATTCGTTCTTTGGTCGAACCTATTCGTTTCATTACTCGTCATAAGAATAATGAAGTTAAGGTATATGAAGCTGAATGTACTGAAATTGATTCTGAAAAGAAGGTGATTACCATTGTTGGTAAGTTTATTGCTATTATGTCATAATGATCCTTTTTTTTTTCTTAAAATTGTTCATTAGATAACTCTGAGGTAAAGGGCGATAATGCAACTAGTACTATTGCTTATGATTACTTGGTTGTTGGTATTGGTGCTCAAAGTCAAACTTTCGGTATTAAGGGTGTTGAGGAATACGGCTGTTTCCTCAAGGAAGTTTGGGATGCTCAAAAAATTCGTACAAAGTTGATGGATTGTATTGAAACTGCTGCTTTCCCCGGTCAATCTCCTGAAGAAATTGAACGTTTATTGCATATGGTTGTTGTTGGTGGTGGTCCCACTGGTATTGAGTATGCTGCTGAACTTCACGATTTCTTGGTTGAGGATTTAACTCATTGGTATCCTGGTTAGTTGTAATATTTAAGTGAGTAAAATCAAAATTAATTTTGTGGTATATTTCAGAACTCGCTGGTAAAATCAAGATTACTTTGGTTGAAGCTATGCCTAATGTTCTTCCCGCTTTCTCCAAGCAATTGATTGATTATACCGAATCTACCTTTAAGCAACAAAACATTCATCTTCATACAAAGACCATGGTAAAGGAGGTCAAGGAAAAGGAAATTATTGTTCAAGGTCCTGATGGAGTCAAGGAATCTATGCCCTATGGTCTTTTGGTTTGGGCTACTGGTAACACATCTCGTCCTTTGGTCAAGAATTTGATGGCTCAATATCCTGAGACACAAAACATTCGTCGTGGTTTAGCTGTTGATGACTGGCTTAGAATGGCTGGTACCAACGATATTTATGCCCTCGGTGATGCCACTGCTACTAAATATGCTCCTACTGCTCAAGTTGCCGCACAACAAGGTAAATATCTTGCTCGTGTCTTTGCTCAACTCCATGCTACAGAATACTATGAAGCTCAAGTTGAAGAAGCTGCCACTCCTGAGGAAAAGGCCAAGAACATGCGTAGATTACAAAAGGCACAAGATATTAAGCCTTTCCATTACTCTCATCAAGGTTCTCTTTGTTACATTGGTTCTGACAAGGCTATTGCTGATTTACCTTTCGGTCCTGGTAACTTGGCATCAGGCGGCGTCGCTACTTATGCTTTCTGGCGTTCTGCTTATATCTCTAATTTATTCTCTGCTCGTAACAAGTGGTTGGTTATTACCGATTGGACAAAGAAGACTTTCTGGGGTCGTGATATCTCCAGAGAATAATAGATTTTATTTATTTTTTTTTGCATTACATTATTATTAAAAACTCTTACTCGCTCACTTAATTACTCATGCTTATTCATTTGAAAAGGCCATTAAAATTTATTATCTACTGAAAGTTAGAACATAGTATTGTTAACTATATAATCCTTCTGTTTAATTAATTGTAAGCTTTTTTAGTGTGAAGCACCATTATGCACGTCAAATATTTGGAAAAATATGCCTATTCAAAGTTTCCAAAATTTTGAAGAAGCTTCGAATATGATGTTCAAATGTTTCACTATACTCTATTATAATTCCTCAGTAAACATACCTGCAAATTGAACCAAAAATTCAATACAGAAAAGTTATTCAATCATATTATCATATACAGTATACATTACTAAAACGGCCATATGTTGCTGCTTATTGAGAGAATAGACAGCACATGCATGCTTAATACTTATATTATTAACCTAGATTTCTATTCAGCAAATATACAGTATTATATGGATAATTTTTTTCCAATCTGCCCACATTTTCTATTAAACTTTTAAGATTAATGCAGAAAATATATATCTAACGATTTGAAATAATGAGTAAACGAAAAAAAAAAATATGTGAAAAAAGTATTCAAGAATTCGATCAAGTTTAGCAAATTTATAAATTAAAAGTAAATTTTAATATTAAATACAGCTGAAATTTACAATATGTGAGAATAATGCATTAGACAAAAAGAGCGAACAAAGTAGACATTAAGACATCACCAGCATTGTAGTTGTAATTAACTGCTGCTATTTATTATAAGAAAGAAAACTTTATTAAAAGAAAAAATAATGCATAATAGGAGATTCGTAATTATATATATATACTACACCGCCACAGTAAAAAAAAAAAAAAAAAAAAAAAAAGCATCTTGTTAATTTAACAAAATTCACAGTTGTCATGCAACATGATTGCATGATTAAAATGATATAAAATACAAATAAAGAGATGTTTAACCGATTTTTTCTCCTTGAATTTAATAAATGTAACTCCTTATTCTTCCTCATAAATCTACAAGAAACTTTTGTAAATTCAATTTAAGTACAGTGCTTCCAGCGTCAATTGGTCACCTTACCGCAAAAATTGGTCACCTTTCTGAGAACCAATTGGTCACTTTTCTGAATGCCAATTGGTCGCTTTTCCGAAAACCAATTGGTCACTTTTTTGAACTCCAATTGGTCACTTGGCTTTTTTTTCATTTCAGCTCGTCACTTGGCTTTCTTTTCATTTCAGCTCGTCACTTGGCTTTTTTTTATTAAAGTTGTCATGAATATTATTTCTCGTGAAGAAGCAGTGTGTTTGTTTTATGCCGTTCCGTTCAATCAAGAGAACGTGAATAAATACATTTCGATAATCAGCCAGATTGAGGACGTAGATAAATGTTTTACTCGAAACCCTCATAAACCGAGACTGTTATGTACCAGAGTTATTTACGCTAATGCATTCGATATTCATTTGTATAAATCCCAAACAGATCTGCAGTAAAATGAGAAAAGCTTTAAAAAAAGATACAGTTTAAATCCTTCTTTATTAAAAAAATGGATAGTGTGCAATAAGTCTATATTTCTACTCTATTTATATTATTTGTAATTTCATTATGCCTGGCAGTTTTACTGTAACTGTCAGTGATTTATCTGAATTAGGAATCACGGGGTTACCAATTTAGAGTATTTGTTAAACCATAATGTTTATCAGACCATGCTACATTCCATGCGTCTATTCATGCTTTTTATTGAATCACAAAAGTATGATTCTATTTTACGCATGCGATATCCATATATTTATTCTTTTGATAAATATATTAGTTTGTCCGTGATTTAAGGTTTATATTGAGCTTCTTGATTTACATAATCAAGGCGCCTTTTTAATGTTTGTTTTTCGACATATTTTTTTAATGATCCACATAGAACAATCCTTACCTTGGTCTATGTGTTTTTCAGGTTTATTTTATGATTCTACTCGTTATTATATAATTCAGTTTATTTTATTGTATGTTACGTTACTCATACTTTTCATATTTTATGATTAAATCTATGTCATCTCTATTTGAATATTAGAACATAGTGTTATTTGAGATGACATTTGATTTCTTATGTGTGGAAATAGTATCTT